>APFE030253296.1:131901-164252 GCA_000404065.3 Pinus taeda | reverse complement strand
ATTTAATTAATGATAAGGGTAAAGGAAATGCTATACCTGGGATGTGTTGGCGATCCTGATCTCCCTGATCAAGGGGAGCCAGCTCCTGCTAATCTCCAAGCCATTGTCTCTGTTCAGATTATGAGGATGTTTGATAATTTCGAGTGCTTCTCTGATCTTTCGTCTATGATGCTGCTCTTCCCTTGTGACAGTTGAGGCGCTTTCCAAGCAGATATGGTGTTTTGTTTTGAGGAGTGCTCTGCCAAGGCTGAAGTACGAGACCTTTCATTCCTAATATCGACGCCGTGCTCTTTGAGCCTCATCTGTAGGGAGCGACCTGTTTCACCAATGTAGCTTTTCCCACATGAATAATCTATTTTATAGACTCCTTTAAGCTGATGTTTGTCAATATCATCTTTTACAGACCTCATGCCTTGCCTGATCGTTCCAGGGGCTGAGAAATGTGTGATAATGTTTTTCTTCTTTAGGATTTTAGCGATTTTGTCTATAACTCCATGGATATAAGGTAGAAAGACCTTACCACACTGAGGTTGGTCTTGGGCCTTAGGTTCATGAGACAACAACCTCCTCTCAGCTTTCTCTATGGCTCTTTTAATCTCCTGTTCCTTGTAGCCTATACTTTTAAAGGTTGCGACTAAATGATTCTTTTCTTCATTTAGTTGCTCAGAGTCAGAAATTCGAAGGGCTCTGATAGCAAGAGTGTTTAGAACCCCAAACTTCTGAGCCGAGTGATGGTGGGAGTCCGCATGGAGGTAACTTTCAGTGTGGGTTACCTTCCTGAATACCTTATGCCCTAGAGAGCCATCCTCTTTTCTGATGATGAGAACATCTAAAAATGGGATGCTCATGTTTTCTTCAAGTTCCATAGTGAATTTTATTTCTGGAGAGATAGAATTTAGGTGCATGAAACATGTCAAGTTCTACTTTGCCATGAGTCCATTTTATATTGGTATCATCGACAAATCGCTTCCACCAGGCTGGTTTTAAGGGTTATGATTCAAGGGCTTTCTTTTCAAAGTATTCCATGTAAAGGTTGGCCACGATTGGCGAAAGGGGTGATCCCATTGCCACACCAGATGTCTGCTCATAAAATACCCCTTGGAAGGTGAACACAATTGACCTTAAGCAGATTTCGGCCAATTTTGCAGTCCCTGGATCAGTAACCTCTTTTATAACTTGAATGGCTTCATTCTTCTCATCCATTTTTTTTTTTTTTCCCTATTATTATTTATTTCCTTCTAAGCAGCTCGTCTTTATCATCATTCATAAGTCCTGATGATGGATCCCAGTTGGGATTTGAAACGTTGGCATAAAAATGTTCATACTGTGGGTTCTCCGGAAACTGATTCAAAAGATACAAACCACAGATCTCTTAAATCTACAACAAACTAATTTGAGTTGCATTTTTGGGGAAAAATCATAAGATTTTGAGAAGTTTAAAATCTTTAAAGCCATGGCTGAAATTAAACTAACTGAAAAAATAAAATATATAAGATTTGATAATGGTGAATAGTTTTCCTCTTAATAATTTGATGAAGTTTGGCTCTGAGAGCACAATTTCACTCAAATGGCCCATATTGAAGACCCAATTCATGTCAAGAGTGGTGATCAACAACCAATCTTCCTATGTTGATATCTTCTAATTTTTTTCCTGAGAGATCCGCACTCTGCGCGGCCTGCAACTTGCGCTCGCGTCCGTTGAGGGCTCTGCTGCTGGCCGCGGTCAGCCTGGCTGGGTCTGCTGGCTCTTCATGGAGGCGCTGACTCCCCCCTCAGGGGCCTCCCTCTCCTCCTCTGCCTTCTGCCGCTGAGGCCTTCAAAACCTTGCTAGCCTCTTTTCCCAAGAAGAAAAGCATGGAAGCTGCAAAGTTTGTGAAAAAATTAGAAGGCATCCTTGAGATCACCCTTCCGCTAGAAGGAATGATCCAAGTAGCCTTGTCTCTGGTAGATCGTGCTCTGGTTGGCCAGTTCACAGGACTCTGGCCTTCCCAGAAATCAACTGAGAACTGGGTCGCCAGGAACTGGGCACCTTTGATAAAAGACAAGGAAACCTCTTACTTCCTCGGGAGAGGCTATTTTTTGTTTGAGTTATCTGCAAAAGAGGACAAAGATCTCATTTTTTGGAATGGCCCTTACTTCATGGGTCCTCAAGGCCTGTATTTGAATAAATGGACGCCAGATTTCGATCCGGCAGTGGATGTGCCTACAACGATCCCGGTGTGGGTGAGACTCCCCAACCTTCCAGTATACTGCTGGAACTGGGACTCTCTGAAGCACATAGGATATACCCTTGGCAAATTTATAGACAAGGCTAACATCAAAGATCAGTATGATTGTGCCAGAATCTGTGTGGAGGTAGATCTGGAGATCAGACTACCAGAAGCCATCAAAATAATCATAGGTCCCTGGACTCATGTACAGAAACTGGATTATGAGCAGCTGCCGTTCAAATGCAGGAAGTGCCACGTCTATGGACACTTTGCCAGAGACTGCTTGTCCAAAGGTGTGGAAGAAAAAGGGAAGAAAGATGGATGGAACCAGGCAAAGCACTCTAAAACTTCTCACAAGAAGAATGCAAATGTAAATGCTAAAGCTCCTCACACGAGTCCTACTCAAAAACCATCCACGTAAAGCCATGGGAATAAATTCAAGATTCTTGGATCTGAAATCATGACCACCCAGGAGATAGAAATCCCAAAGGAGGTCTCTCCATCTAAAGCCTCCCCCTCCACCAAAAGTGCAATGGAGAGATCCAAGGGGAAGATTTTAGAAGAGGAGGAGGAAACCCAAGAGTCCGAGGAATTTGAGGAAGAAGGGGAAATAGGGGAATCACAATCTTCTCCTAGAAGAACCATAAGAGGACACAAGTCTGCAAAGGAAAAAAGAGAACAAGAAACCTATAAGGACAAGCTTCAGGGCAGCCAACCAATGCTAGAGAAGCTTATGGCAAAAACCCCGAAGATGACGAGGAATCAATCTCAGGGCTCCAAGGGAGCTCATCACAGCAAAAATAAATGATGAAGATAGTCTCTTGGAACTGTAGGGGAATGGGCACCATAGCTAAGGAAGAAGCAATGAATAGTTTAATAACATTGGAAGCCCCGGATATTCTCCTCATCCAGGAGACTAAATTGGAGGACATAGCTTTCCTCCAAGCAAGCAAAAAATTTTGGAATAAAAGTGGAGCACATGCAATTTCTGCTCGTGGAGCATCAGGAGGGCTTGGGTCACTCTGGAACCCTAATAAGTTCTCATTAATCTTAGAGTCCTTGAATACCCATTGGATTTTTTTAAAAATGCAACATCTAGAATCTAAGGAGTTTATTTGTCTATTCAATGTGTATGCTCCTAACAACGCAGGTGAGAAAAAAAACTGCTGGGACTCCATAAAAATCCTGGCAGATCTAGAGAACCTCGAAAATATAATCATAGCCAGAGATCTCAACCTTACCCTCCACTCGTTAGAAAAAAGAGGAGGTAGCATTGTTAGAGATCCGGCAAGAGAATGGGTGGAAGACCTCATGCAAGACTGGGACCTGCTAGATATCAAGCCAGTTACTGGTACGTTTACATGGTCAAATAAGAGAGTTGGGTCGGGACATATAGCGACAAGACTTGATAGATTTTTTGTTCAAAGTTCCTTCTTGCTTCTTGGGTTAGAGGCTAGAATGTGTATTCTCCATAGCAGTGTATCATATCACAAGCCCGTTAGCCTAAAGCTGCTGACTCCTAAGGACCTGGGGCCTATTCCTTTCAGATTCAGTTCTCTATGGACTAAAGAGGTAGACTTCATGCAAAAGGTCAGTGATTGCTCGAAAGATTCAGTCAAGGGTTCCCCTTTTTTTGTTTGGGAGGAAAAACTTAGAAGAGTAAAAGCTATGCTGAATGGCTGGGTTAAGACCTTGCCCAATCCTGTTGTTGAAAGAAAAAAATCCAAAGCGCTCTAGAGAAGCAGCACCTCCATCTAGAAGTTGCTGAAATCACCAAAGAAGAGCTGGACAAGGAGTCTCAGTTACAGCATAAATTCCATAAGGCCTGTCTGGCAGAAGAAGAATTCTGGAGGCTCAATTCCAGGAGTTTATGGCTCAAAGTAGGTGATAGAAACTCCTCTTTTTTCCACAAGCAAGCTCAAGCCAAGAAATGTCATAATTCTATCTCTGAAATCAACAAAGATAACTGCACCTTAAAGGATTTTGCCAGCATAAAAAAGGCAGCTTCAGAACATTTTGAGAAGATGTATAGTGAAGACATGGAGGCTGGTCAAATCGACAATCTGCTAGACACTGTTCCCAACCTCATCACTTCTAGAATGAATCAGGCTCTTGAAGGAAAAATAAGTAAAAATTAAGTTAGGGACACCCTCTTTGCAATGGATCTCGACAAAGCCCCGGGACTGGATGGCTTTACACCCAGATTTCTTCAGATCTATTGGCAGATCGTTGAGAAGGAGTTCTTTAAAATGATCTAGAAGTCCCAAGAGTGCCAGAAAATTGGAGGTTGCACAAACTCTGCTTTTCTTGCCCTCATCCCTAAAGAAAAAGGTGCAAACTCTTTCAATATATTTCTCCCAATATCCTTATGTAACATTGGATATAAAGTGATAACCAAGGTAATAGCAAACAGGTTGAGGAAAATTCTCCCCAAAATCATCCCGGAGAATCAAGGTGGATTTATTCATGGCATACAACTAGTAGATAACTTTGTCTTGGTCCAAGAGGCGATACATTCCAGTCTTCGTCGAAAAGAAAAAGGTATGGTCATTAAACTAGATCTAGCTAATGCATTTGATCGTGTAAGACATAGCTTTTTGTTTGATGTTTTGCACAAGTTGGGTTTTGGTCAAAATTTTATCAAGTGGATCAGAGCTTGTATTTTGGAACCTTGGATTGCACCATTAGTGAATGGTAGGGCTGTTGAATTCTTCAAATCTTTTGGAGGGTTGAGGCAGGGGTGTCCCCTCTCACCCCTCCTCTTTGTGCTGCAGGCCTCTGTCCTCAGCTTTTATTTAGATAAAAAGCAACAAGACCAAGATATAGCTAGCCTGTGCATAGCAAGAGGGGTTAAGAGCATCAATCACGCCCTCTTCGCAAATGATACCTTGTTGCTGGGGGCTGCAACTCCTCTTTTAGCAATCAAATTTAAAGAAGTGCCGGAAGACTATTGTAAAGTTTTGGGCAGTGAATTAAACAAGGGAAAATGTCATAATATTGCTAGAATATCTCTACTTCTTCCGCAAACTCCATAGCCAGATGTATAGGCTTTGCAACATATTCATCTTGGACCTCCTTTAAATACCTTGGGCTGCCCATCTTTCATAAGAGGGCCTTGAGCAAGGATTGGCATCCTCAGATAGAAAATTTAAAGCAAAAATGCAGGCCTGGGGATCCTCTTGGCTCAACATTGTGGGAAAATCTGTGCTCATCAAATTCGTTCTTAGCAGTCTACCGTTATTCCAATTCTCTGTTCTTTTGGCCCATGTGGGAATCATTAAGAGGATGGAGGAGCTAATTAGAAAATTATTTTGGAAAGGAGGCAAGCATAATGAGAAGAGAATTCCTCTTGTTAACTGGGAATTGTCTCCAGACCGCTTCAGGAGGGAGGATTGAACTTCAAAAACCTCTGCACCCAAAACTTAGCCATGGGAGCCAAATTGATTTGGAAAATCATAGCTCCAAATCTAGGATGGGTTCACTTTGCTCCGTGGAGAAAATATTTCAGAGGATAGAGACTTAAGTGCCTGGAGCAGCCCAAAAACCATATCAGAACCCCTTTTAGCATACTCAACAATACAACTGGCCCACTAATAAGAAACCACGCCTATTGGATTATGGGAAATGGAAAATACATCAACCTGTGGGATGATAGCATAATGAACAGGCCTCCGCTGGCAGATTCGAGCCTCATGATCAAGCTGAAGGGATGGATGGATGAAGCAAACATCAAAATGATTTGGGACATTTCGAACTGGAGTGGCGACAATTGGACGGGCCGGAAACAACTCACAGTCCCACCTGTGTTACAAGCAGAATATGCTACGCTATTAATGAGGTTGAATGGGCTGGCTCTGTCTCACACAAGAAGGAAAGATACGAGAGGCTGGGGTCCAAAACAGGTAGGCTATACAGTGGCTCAATGCTACACCAAATGCATGGAGTGGCCTCACATGCCTCCCGATCCTGCCCCCTGGGTTGGCATTTGGAAGTTCCCTTCTATCCCAAAAATAGATCACTTCTGCTGGCCGCTATGCCATCAAAAAATTCTAACAGATGACAGGTTACAGAAAAGGGGCATTCTCGGGCAATCAAGATGCATGCTATGCAAGGAAAGTTCGGAATCTGCCCTTCACCTCATGCTGGAGTGCAAATTCACAGGTTTAATCTGACATGAGCTTCTTGGATCATGGAATTTTATGTTCACCTTCCCCCACTCTGTCCCGGACTTGTTTGCTGGATGGATGGCCTGATATCTAGGCCCAAACCCAAAAAACATCAAGGTAGCATGGACTGCTTTTCCTAAATTCATCGGCTGGCAAATTTGGTTGGAGAGGAACAAAAGGATTTTCAGAAACAAGGAATAGGACTTCAGACTAGTATCAAATACTGTGAAATGTTAGTTAAATGAGTGGCTAAGAGACAAAAGTGATGACACAAACCTAAGCCAACAGGATATTGAGTTTGGAGAAGCTCTCAATCTCAATTTTCAAAAATCGAAAACCTCATCTACATCCCTCAAAGATTGGTAAATCAGGAAAAAAGAAGAAGAATTCCAATCTTGGATGTCCAAAAAAACACTTCCTTCTCTCTTCTTTGACGGGGCAGCCAAGGGAAACCCAGGAATTGCTGGCGTAGGAGGGCTCATTATAAACCCAGAAGAAACATCTATACACAGATTTGCTTGGGGATTGGGCCACTCCTCAAGCATACAAGTTGAAGCGATGGCCCTTTTACAAGGGATCAAAATTCTCAAAGAGCTGGGACACAAGGAGGCAATTGTTTTTGGTGATTCCTAGGTCATCATCAAAGCAGTGACGACCAACAGAATTCCAGCAGATCTACGACTTGCAAGGACAATTACAAGAATTAAAGACATGACAAAGCTCCTGAATTTGAAATTTTTTCATGTCTTCAGAGCCAACAACAAAGAAGCAGACATAGAGGAAAACAAGGCAGTCCAGCTAGCTGCCGGAACTATTCTCAGAGACAATGAAATCTCTTGGGACCCAAATATCTATGTTCTTTTGCTTTTTATTGAAACAATTTGTATGCATTCATAAGCTCGGAAAATCAGCAGCAAGAGTCCATTTGATCAAATGTAAAAAGGGGCGATTCATAAGCGTATATGCTATGTCCCTCTTGTTGGAGAGACGCCTAGAAACTAGCTTCACTATTTGTAACTGGAATTGTGGCTTTTTGCCAAACATTTAATGAAGTCCCATAACCATTTCTGTAAAAAAAAATAAAAATAATTTGATGAATATTGTAAATAGCATGGCATATGAAGGCAATTCACCATTGCAAAATCTACACAAGATATTGGTGTAGTTGAAAGGGACAATAGGTCAGTACAACAATCAACAAGAGCAATGATGGATGAAAGAAGTATACAACAAAGGTTTTGGGCAGAATTTATTAATACAACAATAGTTAATTTGAACAAATCTCACTTCACATCAAACAGTAACAAAACCCCCTAAGAATTGTCGTATGGAAAGCCAACAACAATCAAACACTTCAAACTCTTTGCTAACAAGCACTACATTAAGAACAATAATGAGAAAATTGGTAAGTTTGATTCCAAAGTAGATGAATGTATATTTCTTAGGTATTCACATAATGACAAAGGTTATAAATGCTATAATATAAACTTAAGGATAGTAGTGGAAACCATTGATGTCAAGATGGGTGAGTCTACTCCTCTCAAAGACAAGCAACCAACAAATATCAACTCATTTGAATAGGCTAGTAATGAAGATGATGATGAAAAACCCAAGGAAGAAGTTATTGAAGATGTAGAAAGTCCCCAACCAAAAGATCCCTCAAGGTATGTTAAAAAGCATCATCCTTGTAATTAGATTGTAGGAGATTTGGATGCAGGAGTCCAAAGTACAAGAAGAGTGATGAATCATCCTAATTAAGCACATATTGCTATGATGTCTGTGATTGAACCAAAAGATTTTTCTCAGACTAACCAACATGATAATTGGATAAAGGCCATGAATGAAGAGCTAGATCAAATTGAGAAGAATCAGACTTGGGAATTGGTTCCAAGGCCAACAGAAAAGAATGTCACTTGGTACGAAATGGGTCTTTAGGAAGAAATTGAATGAGGATGGACAAATGGTGAGAAATACAATTAGATTAATCTGAAAAGGTTACGCTAAAGTTGAAGGATTAGATTTTGATGAAACCTTTGCTCCTGTAGCCAAATTAGAGCCTATCAAAATGTTTTTAGCTTTTGTCAGTCACAAAAAGTTCAAGATATATCAGATGGATGTAAAATCAACTTTCTTGAATGGCGAGCTTGAAGAAGAGGTTTACAATGAGCAAGCCAAAGGTTTTAAACTAAAAAAAAAATATGATCACATGTGTAGGTTGAAAAAGGAGTTGTATGGTCTCAAATAAGCACCCAGGGCATGGTATTCCAGATTAGATAAATATATGTTATAATGTGGGTTCAAAAGAGGAACAACAGACAACAATCGATATATCAAATATGAAAATGAAAATATTTTGTTTATTGTTGTTTATGTTGATGAAATTATTTTTGGTAATGATGCAGATGAACTCATTAAAAAGTTCGTAATTGATACGAAGACTAAATATGAAATGTCCATGCTGGGAGGACTTTCCTTCTTCTTGGTTTATAAATTACACAATTACCAAAAAGAATGTTCCTACCCCAAGGAAAGTACCTCGAAGAAGTGCTAAAGAAATCCAGAATGGAAGAATGCTCACTGGTTAGTACTCCA
This sequence comes from Pinus taeda, assembly GCA_000404065.3. Classification (NCBI taxonomy): domain Eukaryota; kingdom Viridiplantae; phylum Streptophyta; class Pinopsida; order Pinales; family Pinaceae; genus Pinus; species Pinus taeda. Next base: position 155,284 of record APFE030253296.1, on the reverse strand, counting down.
ATGGTCACTAGATGCAAGCTCAACAAAAATGATGAGTTACCCAAGGTAGATCAGATAATGTATAGGTCAATAATTAATAGCCTCTTATATTTATCAATTACAAAACTAGATATGTAATTTGTTGGTGTGTTTAGAAGATATCAATCAACCTGCAAAAAAAGTAATCTCCCAACAACAAAAATAATACTCAGATATTTAAGAGCTACAATGGATTATGGGTTATATTATCCATGAGGTAAAGTCTTCTCATTAAGAACATATACATATGCAACTTAGGCAGGGAATGTAAATGATAGAAAAAGCACAAGTGGAGGTGCTTCCTTTATAGGAGAGTGCCTAGTGGCTTGTTTAAGCAAGAAACAAACATTAACCTCTCTCTCTATTGTTGAGGTAGATTACATTGCAACAACATCTAGTTGCACTTAGATTTGTGGATGAAGCAAACCTCACAACGTATTAAAGAAATTTATACAAATCATATTCCCATTATATGTGATAACACAAGTGATATCAACATATCTAACAATCATGCTCTACATTCAAAGACCAAACATATTAATATAAAGTACCCCTTTATTATAGAACATGTTGCAAATCAAATTGTGAAGCTAGAGTGTATCCCCACTAAAGAGAGGGTTTTTGGTATCTTCACCAAACCCCTAAAAAGAGAACCATTTGAGTATTTAAGACAAAGGTTGGGATTCATTTCTCTCTCTCTCTCAATTAGATATTTTCCACAAGTAAAGAAGGTATCTATCCAACTCAGGACAGGGATAGCTGAATCACAAAGATCAGATGAGGGGGAGATAATAGGTCCACAAGAACAAAATAATCACAGGGGGAGTCTCTAAGCTCTTTGTCATTTATGTCAAAGGTAGAAAATGAGCAAACATTGTATGAGTATGAGATGCTTTGTGGTTCTTAATAGGGGGAATGAAAGAAGTTGGCTTCTTAGAAGCAAAAGGAGAGTTGGATCAAGAAAAAAGTAAATAGGGAGACTAAGCAAACCAATAACCATGGTGATAACCAAGTGATGGAGTTTCCATTAATGATCTACAATGTTTGGCACCAATGCTTAGTGGTGTTGCCATCAATGCCAAAGGGGAAGATTATTGGATTAAGTGTTTCCATTGTTGTCAAGGAGTATCAAGATCAGAGGGAGCCTTTTGATGTTTGAGGTCATTAGTTGAGAACCATCATAGTTATCTTTAATTGCTTTCTGTAATAACTCTTCATAAAGTGACAAGAAATCATAGTAAGGCATTTTGTCTGCAGATGATCAAGACAAGTGTTCTTGCAGAGTCCATAGTTGGATATTCTTCTCAAAGACCTTTCCAATGGTATATGGCACATAGAAAAAATCCCAAGGGATGATAAGAAAAACCATTTTGAAGTTTTATAATTAAGTTAAGGTGGACTAATTTAGACATATCTGGGAGTTTGGTCCTTTTGAGGTGAAAAGTTTGTGCATGGTTAAATTAGTTAGAATCTGGACTAATTTGAACATATCCAAGAGTTTTGGCCTTTCATGGCATGAACAATGGTGTGCAAAAAATTAGTAATGGAAAACCTCTATTTCTCAATTCTATTTCCAGCACAAGTAATTTATACTCCCCATCTCCATGGATTATTGGGAGTGACTTCAATATTATCAAGTGTCTTGAGGAAAAGAGAGGATGAATCACAATGTTTACCAAAAGATTTTGTAAGCTATACCATCAAAACCCTAAAGTAGTCTCCATTAAAGTTCTCAAGTAATGAATCTCCAACCCACACATGTGGATCAATGAGACGTAATACATGTGTGTATGGTGACTAACTTAATACACTGTTCTAATAACTCCAAAAACTTAAGTATTTTAGTTCATCACATAAATTGATCGTAGTGTGAGATAATTAAACCAAGAATAGACATGAAACCCTTAGGTAACAAACATTCCCTAGATCCTCAATTAGTTGCTTAAATGATGAAGTGAAAATGCAAGGGGAAAAGAGGACTTCATGATTTAACCATCACAAACATGTGATCAACTGTGACTAGGAGTGTATATATTCATATGTTTTCCAAAGAGGGAGTGAATACATGAGTTACCATTCATTGGGCCTTATTTTTCTTTATTTGTATTTTTCTTATATATAGGACTTAGAGAATAAGGTTTCATAAGTTTGGCACAACTCATAGTTATAACATTTACATGAATTTTCACTTCAACCTTAGAGTTTAGACTTAGATAAATCATTATAGCATATATTTAATGATTTTGGCTTTCACTTTTGATTTTCTTTCATCACAAATGACAAAAGTGGAAATATTTTGCCACAAATCTATGAATTCTTAATCATAAAGGCGTCATGTGATGAAAACAAATTAATGATGTTATTCTCTATGAAAATGATGGGTATTCTTGAGAAAATATTATGCTTGTGTATGTCTCCTCTGTGGTTGAGAGGGAGTGAGGGTGGACATCATATTATCCATGTGTCATGTACTATGGTCAGGACTAATAGTCGTAAGCCTAGTAAAGACACCAGTAGGGAGAATGGCGGATTGGATAAACATCTCGGACCAATATTATTTGAGAATTTGTACTTTGATAAGGACTAACTGCCATAAGTCAAGTACATTAATACAACATAAGAATAGTCATGACGATCGACATTTCCAAGTGTCAAATATCATGATAGTGGATTAGGAAATGATCATGTGAGGACATACCTAGTGAACATCCTAGTGGGGTAAGTGCCTAGAGAGGCAGTGGTGTCCAAATTTATGCCTCCCAACATTGTGCTCTGTTCTAATGGAGAGATAGAACTTGTTAGTCAAGACCTTGCTTTTTTAAAAATGTTGGCTATGATGATGTAAATCATCGTTGATGCTTATCAATCCAGATCCCTTCTTATATGAATATTTCAACTTGAGAGTACTTTTTTGTCTTATTATGAGTACATACCTACTTTAGAGGGAGTGTCATCATCTTCATTATCATCATCATCACCACCACCACCATCATCATTATTGTCATCATTGCATTATTTTCATAATCACCATTCATGTTGTTGTCGTCATCATCATCATCATGAATATGGACATTATCGTCAATTGTTCATAATTATAGGTGTCATAAGAAATATCATCAACCCAAAAAAAATTACGAGTGCTCGAAAATGTTTGTTAGGACACATGATATATGCAAGAGAAATAACAACTTTATTTTTGAGAGATGATCGATGATCATCATCATCATTACCATTATCATCATCATTATAATTTCCATCATTCCCATCATCCTAATTAATGTAATTTCTATCATCATTGTTGTCATCTTCGCCATGAACATCATAATCATCATTCATGCGATTATTTTTGTTGATGATGACCAAGATGAAAATAATGATAATGATGATCAGATGGTGATGACTTGGAAGACGATGCCAAAGATAATGATTATGATTATGACAATGACAACATTTAAAAATTGGTAATATTGGCCAAGGTCATTAGCATCGTCATCATCATCATTGTCATTGTAACCCCCATCATCTTTATCATCATTGTCATTATCATAATAATCACAATTCATGTCATCATCATCATATTCATTATCAGCATTGTCATAATTATTGACATTGTCATTAGTTGTTCATAATTGTCAATGTCATAAGAAATATCATCAATGCAAAAAATATGATGAGTGTTGGAAAATGGATGCAAAACTGAACAAAAAAAATGGAGGCAACAATAGACGTAAAATTGGATGGAGAGTGGACACAAAATAAGTAGATGCAAAACAAGACAGAAAAATTGACACAGAAGTGGATGAAAAAGCAGATGCAATAGTTGATGCAAACTTGGAAACAAAATAGGATGCAAATATGGATGAAAAAGTGGAAGAAAACATGGGTAAAATAGTAGGCATAAAAATTAGCATGAATTGTGGTGAAACAAATGTGGATACAACAACGAACACAAAAAATGACACAAACTTGGATGAAAAAAGGAGGCAAACTTGGATGCAAAAAGGGATGTAAACATGGACCAAACATGGGTTCAATAGTGGACACAAAATTAGATGCAAAATTGGACGCATCATAAGTGGATGTAAAAGTAGATGCAAAATGGGATGCAAAAAACATAAACAATATTTGATGCAGACTTGGACACAAAAGAGGATGCAAACGTGCATGCAAAAGTGGAAGAAAATGTCGGTTGTAACGACAGGCACACGATATGGCACTAATTGTGGCACAACAAAAGTGGATGTAATAACAAACACAAAAAAAGATGCAAACTTAGATGCAAGACAAGATGCAATAAGGGATGGAAACATGGGTGCAATAGGAGAAATAAAAATGGATGCAATGGAAGTAGATGCAAAAGAAGACACAAAATGAGACTCAAAACCAAACACAAAAGTGGATGCAAAAATAGATGTAATATTTGATGCAAAAGAGGGAGATGCGAATATGGCTGCAAAATTGGAAGCAAACGTGGGTACAAAAATAAGTAAAAAACATGGCACAAATTGTGCCACAACAAAAGTTGATGTAATGATAGACGCCAAAAAAGAAGCAAATGAAGATGCAAAAAGGGATGCAAAAGTGGACGTCAACATGGGTGCAACAATGGATGCACAATAGGATGCAAAAATTGATGCAACAAAATTCGATGCAAAAGTAGATGCAATATGAGACACAAACCTGATGCAAATCTTGACGCAAAAAGTGCATACAAAAAGGGATGCAAAATAGATGTAAAATTCGATGAAAACCTGGATGTATATGAGGATGCAATTGTGCATGCAAATTTAGAAGAAAAAATGGGTGCAAAGGGTGATGTCAAACTAGGTGCAAATGATGTCACAAGAAAATTGGCTGCAATAGTGGACACAATAATAGATGAAAAAGAGGATGTAAATATGCATGCAAAACAAGATGTAAAAGTGGATGCAACAAAAGTAGATGAAAAAATAGACAAAAACCTAGATGTAAAATTTGATGAAAACCTAGATGTATATGAGGATGCAATTGTGCATGCAAATTTAGAAGAAAAAATGGGTGCAAAGGGCGATGCCAAACTAGGTGCAAATGATGTCACAAGAAAATTGGATGCAATAATGGACACAATAATAGATGAAAAAGAGGATGTAAATATGCATGTAAAACAAGATGTAAAAGTGGATGCAACAAAAGTAGATGAAAAAATAGACAAAAACCTAGATGTAAAATTCGATGAAAACCTAGATGTAAAACTCGATGAAAACCTAGATGTATATGATGATGCAATTGTGCATGCAAATTTAGAAGAAAAAATGGGTGCAAAGGGCGATGCCAAACTAGGTGCAAATGATGTCGCAAGAAAATTGGATGCAATAGTGGACACAATAATAGATGAAAAAGAGGATAAAAATATGCATGCAAAACAAGGTGTAAAAGTGGATGCAACAAAAGTAGATGAAAAAATAGACAGAAACCTCAATGCAAAATTTGGTGCAAAGGGGATGCAAAAAATGATGCAAAAATGGATGCAAAAAATGATTTAAAAAATGATTCATGAGAGGATGCAAGAGATGATGCAAGTGTAGGCGAAAAAAGTAGATACAATAGAGGATGAAAATTTTGGTGAAACAAATTAGGTGCCAAACTTGATGTAAAACATGGTGCAAATAATGACACAAAATTTGGCATAAAACCTGGCATAAAACCTAGTGTAAAATCTAGTGCAAAACCTATTACAATACCTGGTGATAAACTTGGTGTAAGACTTGGTGCAAAACTCGGTGCAAACTTTGCATCAAGTTTTGCACCATATTTGATAAATTGACACAAATAGCACCAAAAATGGGCTCTAGACACAAAAAAGGAAGAAAAAAGGGACGCTAATCACAAGGTTTTGTTGTAGTGAAAAGAACTCTACCCAAGGAGGTAAATGTGATTGGAAGTGTCCTATCTTCCAAGTCACACAATTATTAAAAACTGTTTTATTTGTGACAAAGAAAAGAAAAGAAAGAAAAAAAACCATAAGAGGCCTAGATGAAAACCTCTATGAGGTATCTGAGGCCAACTCTTGGGTTGAAAACCTCCTTGAGGTAGCCCAAGAGTGAAAAAAGGAAAATAAAAAAGACCCCTAGGTGAAAACCTCCCTTGAGGCACTCAAGGTAGGCAAGTAGGTTGAAAACCTCTCTTGAAGCAGCCTGTGTGCCTTTAAAAAAAAAGATAAAAGAAGAAAAAAAACAAAAAAATACCATGGCAGGGAACTCAAACCTGTCCACCAATAAATTTTGTGATTTTTCATATTTTTGAAGGCAGTAAAAGATGTAGAGCTATAGGGACAACATGCCAAGTTTCATTCCATTTCTCCAACCATCAATTCCATCTCATCCATGCCAACCATGTCCCTACCACTCATATCCATTTTCAGGCATCAAAAATCTTTTTTTGTTGCATTTTATGGCTTGCTACAGGATGTCCTGTAGTTGCTACAGGAATATCATATAACACTACAGGGTATACTGAAATTTTATAGGAAAGGGGACATGATAAGAAAATCATCATGTATTACATTCTAGGTTGATCAGGGACCTCACACTTCATCAAACCACTCACCCATCATCCATGCATCCCTAGTCTAAATCACCATACCCATACCTACCTCTGTCTCATTTAAAAAACACAGGAAATGTCCAAAATATAATAAAAAAGCCAGAGGACATGTCCTCCCTTGCCTTAGCCATTCACTACTCCATTAGAGTTTTTCGATCATCATCCAACTCCTACACCACTACCCAACCTCCCTCTGAGAAAAATCATTGAAAAAAGGAAGAAAAAGGTAGCTACTGGATTTTCTGTAGCAGCCATAGGATCTCTTGTAGCAGTCAGTGCCATCACTGCAACCAGCCTAAGCCTAGATTTTTCTTCCCAACCAGAGAAAAGAGGAGCACCATCATCTTTGAATACCTTGTTTCTCCTAGCTAAATCTCCACAACAACAACAACAAAGATGTATCAAGCACCTGCACACATGAACCAACAAATAGTCAGTTGTACAAGAAAGAAGAAATACATAGGAAGAAAGCAAAGGAACACTTCCCTGAGCAACAACACAGAAGGCCAATCCTCCAACATGCGTCGATCAACAAAAGGTAGGCACATGTATGACAACTTACCCAGCTCTTCCCTAAGTACGATATAATGGAAAATGTATAGATGTCGAAGAAAGGTCTTTTTATAAGCTGGAGGTGGCCAATTAAATTGGCCACCCTTAGCTTGTGATAAAAAGTGAACTCCGAGTCAGCATGCCACGTCAGAGTGTTACATCAATGGGAATCAGTTAAAAAGGTGGTCGAATCAGTTAAGGGGGAGTGGGTGATGATTACGAGGAGAAAGTAATTGATCACCAACTATGGGCCAATGGCCCCAATTAGGAAATCTTGTACCACTGCTAGCCAACACAACGCTCTGAGTCTCGACCATAAATAGCATAAACCCTAAAATTTCATGCACTTTTTTCTCATTTTGAGATCAAAGAGAGAGGGACAGGCTCAGGAAGCCATCGAAAAGTTGAACCCTGCTCTAGCCATCCTACAAGAGACAACTACATGAAATAGCTATATTAAACTCAAAAGCCTACATGAATTTACATGAAGCACTAGAATTACATGGGAAGTCTACAAGAGGGTGCCTAGGGTCAACTTGATCATTAATTGTCATAATCCCAATCATTACAGTGAGAATTAAGTGGCTCATCTCTCCTTTGTCCATGCTTTGATAATTAATAAACTCTACACTCTTTTAGTAATTAAAGTTAACATTGGAATTAGACAGAGTTTTAGGCTATATAAGAAAAAAATTGTGGTTATAAGGAATTGTATAAATTACAGTCATCCACTAAGAAAGTTAAGTTCTTAGCCGCCCTAAAATCCATACTGAATCTATCCTACAAAACCTCGTGCACTGAGCTAAAACATAGAAGAAAATGGGAGGGGGATTCAATAGAAGAGAACCCACAGATACATCAAGAATTCACCTTCATCCCCCTGTGGTAGATATCTTTAGGAGGCATCATTGGTTAGGATTCTTTGAGTTGCTCAAGGGATAAAATGATGATATAACCTATGAGTTTTCCATGTCACTAAATCCTCAAGCAAGAACAAGTGCTACCACTATGGTGAGAGGGATGTCCATTACCATCAACCCTGATGTGATCAACAGAGTGACGACACTTCCTATAGGGATTAAATGTAGAAAGGAGGACAAGGCCAACAACACCTTTGTTAAGAAAAATTTCTTCCCAAATGATGAAAATCCAATTGAAGACAAAAATGGGGTGAGAAGGGAGAGCCTTCCCTATCCATAGTATGAGGTGAGCTATCACATCCTTAAGTACATTTCTTGTGAAGGGAGATTAAGTGTAGTCTATGGCTACCAATTCAGACTCCTCAATGAGTTGAGATTCATAGATAGAGTACCCATAAACCAAAGGCTCAATATGCCTTATTTTCTTTTACAGTCCATTATAGACATGAGTGAGAAGGTGAAAGAAGGGAAGCACCACCAGTTAGCACACCATGGTCTCATCAAGCTAATAATGGAAGATGCCTTAATCCAATTGAGAATTCATGTTCTCTGGTCCACATTTAGGGACATGGATAGAGAAGCCTTCCTTGAAATTCAAGCCCTTGAACATGGTGGCACCCCAAACTCTAGCGTTGAAGAGGAAGAGGAGGAATAGGAAGGAGAAGAGGAGGAAGAAGGAGAAGAAGAAGCAAAGGAATAAAAAATAGAGGAAAAAGAAAAATAAGAGGAGGAAGAATACAAGAAAGAAGGAGAGGAAGAGCAGAAGGTAGAGACCAGCCCTGAGAAAAATACTGCACTTGAAGAATAGGAGATGTCCCCAAGATTGTCTCCTAAACCCATTGAAAAGGAGGTAGCTTTTCCCTTGGCTACCTTGAGCACACCCATTAAGTCCAAGAGGAAAAGGTAGAGGCAGACTCCCCTATATTTCAAAACAAGAAGAAGCATTAGGAGTAAATAGGGGAAGCCACAAACACTAACAAAAATCCCCATCATAATTGAAGAATCACCAAGCAAGCAGGAGGAGTTAGAGACCATGGGTATGAAGGTTGAGAAAGTCACATCACTAGAAGCAAACCCAAAGGCTACCATCACCTATGTCAGGAAGACTATCACCAGGTCAACATCATCTAAGAAAACCAAGGCACTTGTAACCCTCCAACAAAAAGGAAAAGGCCTGCTACATGATCCCCAAATAGTGCTACATGAAACATTGGCAGTGCTACAGGAAAGACAAAAAGAGCCACAAGAAGAGCAACAAGGCCAGAAAGAAGGCAATGAAGCAAAAACACAGGTAGAGGAGGGGGAAAATTATCCAAAATCATTTGAGGGGGATTTTCCAGAGTTGCAGGAGCCTAGCCCACAGCCAAATCTGAGCTCCTACTACAAGTTTATTGAGGGAGGTAGAGTGATACCATAGAAATTTCCAATACCTCTCTTCTTTAAACTTGAAAAATAAAGAGGAAGGACACATCGATGAATGCAAATTGCTAAGTCAAAGAAGGTAGAAGAAGTGGGCCATATGGAAGAAAATATCCTAGAGATGGACAGGGAGTTGAGTGAATTAAGAGATAGATAGAACACCATGAGAACATAGTTGCAAGTAGAAAACACATGGCTGAGTAGGAAGTTACAAGAAAAGGAGATCCAATTAGCCACCATGGAAAGCCTCTCCTTGGAGACACTTCAATGGAGGCTACCATCCAAATCATGTGCATTATACCTTAAAGATCAATGGATGTAGTTTCAAATTAAGACATTGGCACAATAGGGGACCATGCCATTCCAAGATTATAGGAAATTCATTGAGATATGCGACAAGAGCACCCTTGAAGGCAAGGCCAAAATATCTGAATTCTACCTACACAACCTTGCCTTGACAACTTGAATGTGTGGGACCCCAATGTGAAGTTGGGGGTCTTGCAACTGTTGGCCCTTGCATCATGGGTGAGTCATGAGGAGGCTAGGCTTGAAGAGGTGAAGAGAATAGTAGTAAAAAAGGAAATAGAGCCCCTCTATATCAGAGAAGAACAAATAAATTCCATGGCTGTTATTAGTAACCACATCATCATTTCCAATGATGCTCAATTTGCACTAAGATACCAGGCTACCCAAGAACATGACATCTCCCGTTTTGAGAACACTTTAAGATTGTTGGGGATGAGAGTGAACAAGCATGCCAAAGGAGATGTAATAACCTACCACACAGTCTCCGGATTAAGGAGTACCACTCTCCTCAAATATTGATAAATGCATTGGAAAGGACACCCCTGTATAAGAAGGCCATGCAAATATTGAAGATCAACTGGATTGGACTAAAGCTCAGTCCACCTTTGTTGTTGGGTTTGATGGAAGGTAGGAAGGAAGAAGAGGAAAGGAAGTAGTGAGAAGAGATAGAGAAAAATGCAGGGTTCTATCCTCAAGAAGAGACACCATCCACAGAAGCCTGGGATGTCAGAGAGGCCACCAGGGCTATGAAAGATATGGATATAGATGACTAGGTTGCTCAAAGGATGAGCAAAAATTTTAGTAGGGGGGTGATGATGAGGCTCATCAATAGGTAAAATATATGGGTCACAATGCCACTCTCCAGCTTATTAAATTGATTTTTCTCACATTTATTTACATATTTTGTTATATTTTGCCTAGTGAGAAGAGTAAAGGTGAGTTACTATGTCATGTGACCTAAGGTGTGTTAAATGCAGGAATTGGAGCAATTTTGGGTTGACTTAAGTGCAGGAATTCAGAGTATGCAAGCAGGAGAGATTTTAGGATTTAGTCTCCCTCCTTAACTCCTCAAATCATTCGAAGATTCCTCCACTCTATCTCATCATCCCTGTGTCATTGGAAGCCAAGCAAACTCAGTTCATTAGCAGCCAAGCCAGTGACAGTCAAGGAAGAGTTATTCTCGAGTTATGGAGCCAAGTATCCCTATTTTCTAGGGTGCTATTGGTAGCTCTAGTTTTGTATAAATAAGAGAGCCAAGGGACTCATTAGGATTCGATTTTATGTTGTAGCCAAGAGGCCATTTTGAGCTAAAACATTTTGACTGTTATTGTTATGATGTACTTGACATTTTTATGATAATGAGGAATTATGTTTTGATCCAGCACTGAGTTGACTCAAAGGGCTGAAGATCTTGGGTTAGGGCCCAACCTAGCAACATAAGTTCCTCTTTTGTAGCTGTATTCTTAGCTTAGAATGATAGTAAGCTGCTAAAGTTTTTTTTTTATTTTTTATTTTTAGCTTAGCATGTAATTGAAATTGTTGCTTAACCTTGTTTCCATTAGTTTAAAGAGGTAGATTAGTATTGCAGTTTAGTGGAGGAAATTATACCAGAAAATCTTGTGACAATGGCCCCTATCTCATCTCCCTCATGGGATCATGATTAGAGGACCCCACTCTCACAGCCCCAAAAACAGAGTTTGTCTTTTGTTTATTGGATAGGTTGAGTTTCATTCTCAACTAGATACCTATTTATGATTTATTGGAAGCATCTACAATTGTTATATTTTTTTCTTAGTGTTTTTGTAGCTTAAAAGGAAATCCATTTCATAGGGCTAGTCCTTAATAGTAGATAGATCAACTTTCTAAAATTCAACTCATCTTTTCCATGTGGACATATAGTGATTTATAAATGAAAAGAGAAACAAGTTTTATTACAGGGATTGTTGATCTGTAGGAAGGTACTCCTCCAACTAGGTTCACCTAGGTCTTCTCCACCTTCTGTCGAGGCATACCAACCCATAATCTGAACCTCTGTTTTCTAGCTATTGTGAGCAAGCTACCTTAGGCAAATCCGACCCACTTGGGGTACTAGGCTTGGCATTGGGATATGTTAACCTTTCCTACACCTTCTACAACTATCATGCACCCCTCAAACACCTCATCTCACTATTCTTACCCTCGAAAACCTCTTAGCTAACTTCCTGTAGTAGTTCAAGGCATCTTGTAACAGATTAGGACATCATGTAGCAGTTTCCTATAGCAAACCTATAACATACTGTTTTGACCTGAAATGATAAGATAGCCTAGTATAGGAGTAGGTTAGCCCCTCAGTTTGGACTCCATGACCAAAAGTGCCACCTAGACCAACTTTCCCATTCCTTTCCCTCCTAGAAGATCATACAACATTAGCTTTTATATCTCTGAAGTTAACAATTAAGAATTTTCTGTAAATGTGAATGAGATAGTTAATGTGTGCATGTTTGAGTTCTGAGATGATAGAGTAACTTTCTATTTTCAAGCAGTCCTGCTAGCTAGATGATCAATTGCAAGATTAGCATATTTTACTTTCTTCAGGTAATTTGTGTCATTTCATAGCTAGATGATTTATGGCATTTCATAGCATTTACCATTTCGAAGCTTTCATTTCCTAAATAGATAAGCTTTTACTTTTCTTGCACTAGAACTAGCTTTACATTCACTGTCAGTAGTCAGACTCCCTTTAGTTTAATAGAGGACTGGTCTGGAATCCTAATGGTCAAGTGCCCTAGTTGAGAAGTGACATGAGTAGAATGATGCATCTACTATGTATATATCATTGTCACCTCCAGGTTTTTATGAAACCCCAAGTTGATAAAGTAAAGTTGGTAGCCCTAGGAGTTGCAACATTCTTGTTGCAATACTGAGGCTCATCAATAGGCTTGCGTGCCACCAACCCTAGGATTTAAGCCACTTTTTCAGGCCTAGAGTCCAAAATGGAGTGATAGCTTAGAATCAGTAAAAATACAGGGAAACAATAATGCAAAAGCAATATAATTTACAAGACCATAACTAGACCGCTACTAGCCATGCCAGGCATTTCGTCAAACATATCATCAACATGTAACCTACATGTGTAAACAACATAATTAAGAGTAGGGATCTCATACTTATCTGAGAATCTCCATGAACCATTGTTTTCTCATGTCATTTGCTGCATTATCATCTATTAAGCCATAGATGCACTATCCATTCATTTACAAGTAAAAACGTGTTGAAAGCCATACATAGTTGCTATCATAAAATATACATATAACCAGCATAGTAGGAACATAAATACCATAAACATATTAGCCATCAAAATCCACATATACATCAATACATTTACACATGCAAATCAAGGGAATGAATTTCTCATTAATGAGTGCAATGAACCAACCAGAGATGGGACTACCACGTTCCACCCGACCATAAATTGGTTGAGCCAAGTCTCTCTTCAACCAATCACCCTCATGCCATATTCCAAGCATGAATGTGGGACTCATAGAACACATAAAAACACCAATCAACATGGATTCTACCGGAGTTCTTTGCCTACACTGTAAGGAATTTGAGTGCTTCCTAGTCTCTCAGGATTTACCGTGCATCCACAGTCCGATCCAGGGATCACTAGGCCCTACAACAAGACATACTCTCTAGGATTTACCGTTCATCGCATCTCGAGACCGCTAGGCCCAATGGAGAGAAAATCCACCACTTGGATTTACCGTATATCCTGCCATTCACCGACAAGGATTCCTAGGCCCACCGAGGCCCACCGAGGCACACAATATGGATTTACCACAACCCATAGTCTGATTTAGGGGTTACTAAGCCAGTGGCTTCGTGATCCTTAGTCTGGTTCAGGGACCACTCATACCATGTGTTTGTCAATTCGGAGATCCACCCCACTCAGCTTCGAATCCAATCCGACCATCCCACATAAACCGAATGAGAGAACCATCTCTCTCATCAAAACTCTTAGGAAATGGCAAGGCTAGGCTGAAAATACTGTCACACCTAGAAAAACCATGCCATGGTAGAAAAGAAACACATGCAATCCCATGCATGCCAAATCTAGTAAGGAAAATACACATGAAAGTCGATACCTGCAATGAAGCCTGTTGTAGCTGCTTGATCCTGCCTTTCCCTGCTTGATCTTTGCTTCCTCTTGCCTTGTTTTTCTTTCTTGCTCCAATGCCAATGTGCTCCAAGAAAATGTAAGTGTCCAAGAGTGAGAGGGAGAGAGAGAATAATGTGAGAGCTCCAAAACTTAATTGACAAAAGGTTACCAACTGATCCTCAATAGCCTTTTTATGAATGAGGCCTCTATTTTCTTCATTTTCCTCCTCACATGCAACCTCTGACCTTTCATGTCCCTTTTCTCCTAATTTCCATTATTTTCATAAATAATCGTGCCAAAAATGCCATTTTTCCTTTCCAAAGCCTTAGCCATTTCCTTTGCCAATTTTGTTAGTCATAAACAACCAAATGAACACCCCCTAGGATGTCTTACCCAACATTGAACTTGGAATAAGTGTCCCATCAACAATGGTTATTATTTTTAACTTTTATTACATGGAATTTTCACCAGGGATGTTACACAAAGCATTACCTGATGTCTCATCGGATCTTTTCAGTTGCATTTCCTCGCTAAGGATGGCACCAACAACATCATCAAACTTTAAAGTACTAGATCTAGAGACATAGATACTAATAGCCATAAGTAAGCCATTCCAACTTTCTAGCAATGAACACAGAAATAACAGAGCCCTAACTTCATCACAAAATTTACCCCTACAAAGCTTAACTGACTGGTAACTGTGTTAAAGTAATTTAAATGATCATCGTTAGATTTTCCTTCTGACATCTTCATATTAAATAGATGCTTCATAAGAAATACCTTGTTTGAGGCTAAGGATTTTTCATATAGTTTGGACAATGTCATCATTAAACCTTCTGTTGTTGTTTCCTTTGAAATGTTGAATGCCACCGATGCTACTAGACACAACCATATTGTTCCAAGTGCCTTTTTGTCGAGAATCTCCCATTCTACGTCTATCATACTCGTCAACTTCTTTGGTTTTCCACTCAATGGTAGGTACAAATATTTCTGATACTAATAATCTTCCATTGACATCTTCCATAGTTTTTGCCTTTAAATTTCTAGATCCTAAACCTACCATATTCCGCCATTTCTCACACTTGAACCAAGAACCCTTATCTCCTGCAAGTTTATTAGCCAAATAGACATTCGGCTTTGATACTGGTTGTTAGGAAATTATATATTACAGAGCAATGGAATATATAAAATATTGCAGAAACATAAATACAAAATTGCATAAGACAATAGAGACACAAATATACGTGGTTCACCCAATTTGGGCTACATCCATGAAGAAACAACTAGTCCTTCCTTTTATGTTATCCAACAAAATGAAGAGATACAACCTACAACAGATCTGTTGTGACTTCCTCTTCTCTCTCACATAACCTCCTCCTCTCTCTCTCTCTCTCTCTCTTAAAATAATAATAAACAATTGAAATACAATTCCCTCATATAAACCGAAGGTTTCCTTCTAGGGAAAAAAACCCTAAATTAACATAACTTCTACCGTTAGATCATCCGCCTAATGAATGACTCATATTGACTACAAAATTACAATAATTTACAAGGAAAATTTTCATCTATTTTTATCTTTGAAGGCACTGCCCCCGAACCCCCCACTAGGGTGGAGGCGATGGAGGGTTGGGAGGGGGGCTCTTTAAAAGTAGTCGTTGCCCCCTTGGTGGCATTGCTGGCCAATTTAGGAACTGGGGCCCAACTTAGCTAAGACCTCTGAATCAAGAAGATAATTAGGCTCACCCAACAACAACTACCAAGGGTCTCAACTTTAATTATCAACCCAATGATCATAAAAACTAAAGAGGGGCTAACACTATATGCATAGTAAGAACTATCTCTTTCTATTGTTCATTTATGTAGCTGGAAATATTGAAATGAAAGATAGATGTACAAAGACCAAGTTTACTAATTGTTGACAGTTCTGGACCCACCAACATTCAGGGGATCACCCCGGTATGAAGTCCCAACTAGACCTCACACCGTTTGGTGTGGGGGTCCCATCCGGTATGATGGTCTGATTGCCATTGGCTTAAGGATTTGCCTCAACTCTTGCTTGTTAGCATAAGAGAGTGGTCTGATTTGTCTTTGGGAAGTGAGGTTCGCCTGCCTGGTGAGTGTAAGTGTACTTGCGTCAATGGTTCTTTCATTGTGAGGGGAAGAGAGTGAAGGTGAGTTCCAGGTTGAAAGGGATCAGTCCCAACTCAGCTAGGAACACACAACACAAAAGGAAATGCACAACTCTCGGCAGAGCAGTCCACTCGGATCAGTCCCAACTCAGCTAGGAACACACAACACAAAAGGAAATGCACAGCTGTCGGCAGAGTAGTCCACTCGGATGCAGCTGTCACAACATACAAGGTAAGATAACACGTACATCACTCATGGATCAGTCCGAGACGAGTGCGACAGTTGTTACAACAAGGTTCACGTGAAAGGTCTATCTAATGTCCGACAGAGTAGTCAACATAGACGAGACAACATTAACAACATATACAAAACATTTCCATTAATGAATGATGCATTACAACAAATGAATCAGTTCAGATGTAGAACACATGGTTAAAGCAACATGCATTATAGGTGTTAAATATTAGTCTTACAACAAATATAATACATGTGTGAAAATGTGCTGGCCTGTTAACAGGCTTTTGAATTAAGCAAAAGTTCCAAGACACATCATTACACCATACATCACTAACCCCGTCAACGGGGCATTGGAGCCACTACTTACTCCTCAAAGAAAAGATTACAGACTCTCTTGGCTATGTGGGAGGAGATGAGGTGAAAAATTCCCTCTATGTACAAATGAGGGGGTGTTTATAGCCAAGGGTGAAGCTGACCCTTATGGCTGTTCAAATATCCTAATGACTGTTCGACTTCCATGACTTTTCGACTTACATGACTCTTTGTTCACAAGTGGGTCTCTTGTACTTCCACATTAAATCACATTGATTGACAACAAGCCCATAGTGGAGATGTGGGCAACATAACTCATGGCTTGACATGACAATGCTGGTACATTCATGCTACTGCTAGAGTGCATGTCGAGCTACAGTGCTGCTCAGTGATGGATGCCTTCATGGTGTATCATAGCTTCACCTCCACACGACGAAGTGCACAAAGTCTTCGATGGTCCCTGGTTCGCTTGATGAAGCTCTAGTATGTTGTTCCTTGCTTTCATGTTGGAAGGCTTGACATGTTCAGTTGTTCGTGAAGGTGCATGTTCATCATGTTCGTCCGCTTTGCATGCTTCATCTGTTCATCCTTTGGTGAACCTTTCCATCTACATGTGCTCCCTTCGTTCATCCCGTTCGTCATCTTGACATGTTTGTTGGTGTACCTGTACATGCAGTCACTCATGACAAGACAACATCAAATCCAAAACCTCCTAGTATACCATTACACATGATCATTCGGATGCGGGTGATTGGGAGAGGCAGCAAAGCTGTGATGTGGGATGATGGATCTAGGCAACTGTTGACGAAAATTGCACAAGAGTCACTGAAGGATGGAGATGGATAATTTGAGTCAGCAGTGACTATATGCAAGGTATGGCTCGGCTAGGAGGCAAAATTGCGCGAATTTTGGGAGGGATAGTCTGGGCTATAGGAGGGCAGGGTAGGCATGCTCTGTGAATTTTCCAGAACGAACAGTCAACAGGGGTTGGATAGTCAAAGCTGCGCAATTTTCTAGAGGAATGGGTCGGGCTTGCATGAAGGGTAAACAGGCAAGGATTACATAGTTTTTCTGGAGAACTGCCTCGGAGATTGGTAGCCAGAACTGCATAATTCCCAGAGGAAACTGCTAATTACTTGCTGGGGTCATTGGAAGCCAGAACTGCGCAATTCCCAGAGGGAACTGCCAGTTGGCTGCTAGGGTCACTGGTAGCCAATAATGCGCAATTCCCAAAGGGAATTTCCAGTTGGCTGTTGGGGTCACTAGCAGTAAGAACTGCGCAATTCCCAGAGGGAACTACCAGTTGGCTACTCAGTCACTGGTAGCAGAAACTACGCAATTCCTGGAGGGAACAGACAGTCTGCTGCTGGGATCTACTGGATGGGGAAAATGCACTAAGGCTAGGAGGTTAGCCTGCCGATCATCTCTGCACAATTTTTTAGCTGAGCTGACTCATGGGCAGCGAGAGGCCTGCTCATGAGCACTATGTAATTTTTGAGATGAACAACCGGTAGGCTGTCTGGGTGGCTGGCATGAGTGTTACTTGAGTTGCTTGCAGGCAGCGCAACTTGAAAGAACTAGCTTGGTGTTTCTGTGCTGTTTTGGTCGATAGTCGATCAAGTCAAAAGTAGGGTGATGGTTAGGCTGTTAGTGAGGAGTTTGGTCATAAGAACTTTAGCAAAAATGACTAAGTGTGTGAACAGTCGAAAGATGCATAGGTGATCATACGAACACACACTCGCATGACTTGACGATGAACTGACCAAACCATCCCAACACACATGTTCAACATGACTGAACGATGGTGCAAGTGACAAGCGCGAAACACGTGATTGATCATTCATGATCGAGAGGATGCTTGCACGATAGTGAATGTGACTTCGTGTGTGAGTGTGACAGATGCTTTAATTGTGAACACAACAAACACATACAAAGTAAAGGCTTTGAGCATAACCAAAACACGGTCGTAAGAATGACTTATACATCAACATGCAGATACTTGAGTGAAATAGACACGCAAGGAGAATGTAAAGACCCACACGAGCTCATGGAGTGAACCAAAGCGTGTACAGTCATCAAGAGAAACTCTTCAAGGGAGGCTTTGAAATTGGTGTAGGCCAAAATTTTGGAGGGTGGTTGTAGCCACTACAACACTTGGCGACACGCAGGTAGAACTCCGGCTTCTCTGTTTCGGTTCATTGCTAACACAGGGCCTTGGTCCTTCGGGGAGTATTGAATCACTGTGCAGGTTACTTCAGTTTCCCCACTTACCCCATGGACATACATGGTTCACCCTTTTCCAACTCAGTCAAACACAATCAAAATTTCAACTTAGATCTCAATGTTTCGAATCCGGGAAGGGTAGTTTAGCTCGCAAGTTGAAGATTTTCAGAGTATAAGTTTTCATCTTTGGTGTTTCTTCGCTGCCAACAGGCCTGGACAGTACCTCGACGGAGTCATGCAGTAACACACACATTTCTCTACTGCCAACGAGCCTGGTCAGTACCCCGTGGAGTTGCATGCTTCACCTCTCTATGCACGAAGCCTTTCTCTTCTTTCGCCTTGGTATTTTTTAAGAGAACTATGCATAGGCACTTATTTATTTTGGGGGCGGAAGAGGGATCCTAACTTATTGAGAGCAAAAGATGTTGTTCCTTCAGAGAAGCATGTAAGACCTCTGACATAGGTTTGCTCATTTAGATTTTTCTCCTTCTCTATTTTTACTAGTTGGATTAGCTTAAACACACAGAGCAAAAGGCTGGGTATAGGCATGGGGCTTCCCAGTGTGGACACAGGTTCATAGTTGGACCAAAGCTTCCCTTATAGACGGTTTGTATTTTCTGTCAGGACTTCATCAGCTGAAGATTGTAACCAAGCACAGAGAAAAAGGACACAAGTCTAGCCAAGTGCTGCAGTGTCACAAGTCTCTTCAAATTTCAACCACATACTCTATTCAAAAGTTAGAATGTAGTAGTTGGGAACACTTATTTCTGGAAACAAAAATAGTAATATATCAAACAAACAAAATGCACGTAAACAAAAATAGTAAGCAGAATAAAACAAAGAAAAAGCAAAGATAATAAGCAAAACAAACCAAACGAAACAACAAGCAGCTAGCAGACTATGTACATAGCACAGGCGCGACCCGACCTACTGAACTAATGTTTGAGGACTTGGTCGTTGATAGGAATATTATCAATCCTCCCGTCAAGTGATTGCAAATGATACGTGTATGAGCCAAGTTTCTCGTGGGCCAGTGCCAATCCACCGGGCTCCGCTACCGGAACTTGGTGGCATTCCATAAGACCTTCAAGTGAAGACAACACCACTGTTTTAGGTACTGTGTGCAACATGGGCTCGGATGATGGCACGTGGTAGTTGTTTTTTACTTTGGGAAGGGTTCAAGTTTCTGAAGTCAATGTGTGAGCGGATCTTCCTAGATTTCTTATGTGTAGGATTTAGATCAGAAAACCAAGTATGATGACAAACTTTGCAAGCAATCCAAACACTTAAAATGTTAGTCAATCTATTCGGTGAAAGAAGTACAACAACATGTATGTGTTACTTGTTCTTTGCTGTAATGGCTTGTCTTCTCCTTTACCTAGAATCTTGCGTTGGATTCTCCGCATGTAGTGGGTACTCAGGTCATCATCGATTCGTGTAGGCCCATCCTAGTACTATTCGATCAAGCAGTCAACGGTTGGTCGCTGCTGTAGTGTGTAACTTGTATCGAGATTAGCCATGTTCGGATCATGGTGGATTCCCAAGTTTCTCTGTTTGTTCATGGTGTTGGTCCTTCGTGTGTTCAGGATGAGTGCTTCAACATCATTGTTTATGACTCCAAACTTCAAACAACTTGAAATCATGTATTTTTCATTGTTTTGGATGACTGAGATGCACTCGGTCCTTGAGTCATCACATGTTCCTGATTTGTCAAGACTCGTGGATTGTTTGGCATGTTGGTGCTGCTGCTGCTACTGCTACTAAAAAAAAAAAAGTTGTACAAGTTTCATTATCATTAATTAGGCGAGGAAGGAGTCCCAACTACTTGTTTGATGATGTTGAAGTAGGCCGTGCAGGATAACACTCCATTGTCTTTTCCAGGAGGTAGTTGCCAAACATGAATTCTGTGAAGGCTAATGGTTCGTTCTCTCCATCAAGGGGAGTGACATTGTGTTTCATATACCTCTTTGATAACACCTGGATTTTGTTGCATCTACCCTTTTATGGAAGCCACAGGTGAGACCAGTCTATAGCAAAGTATCCATCTAGCTTGCTGGACCAGTCTCTGCTGAGCAGCAGACCATATGATTTCGGTATGTCCACAACAACTATGTTGATGCACTAGTGGACTTGAATGTCATGGGATAGTCAGATGGAGGGTACTAATGTTCTATCAAGCTAGATGATTCTCGCGGATGTTTCACTCCATCGTGCATTGATCTTCTTAGCAATGGAGAGTAGCATGACATTGGCTGCTGTGTTAGGATCAACCAAACAATTGTGGACGCTGTAGTTGAAAACTTCAAATGAAAGTAGGAATGGGGGGAAACTTGAGTTTTCTTCTTCCATCCAGAGTGTGTTGAACATAGTGGATAGTGATCCGGGAGGTGTGCATGCTCCCTCGCTGGTAGAGGCTGCGTTGTCTGTTCTGTTTGTCCCAATGAGTGCAACAGGATATCTCGCTGACTCTGGACTTTGACTAACTCGAACAAACTGATGTTCACTCGATTTTATTCATGTCTTTGAACTTAGACTTCTGTGATCCATAATAATTATAATAATATCAGATTGTCATCGACTATGTTGTAATCCAGAGGTGGTAGACTCACCGGGGTGTCCGGGGTGGAATGGATGCTCATGATGTCCGGCGGATTATTCTATAACTTGTTGCTCGCGGATGTGTTCTTATCCGCCACTGTCTTCTCGGACTTGCTTTCTATTTGTTTCTTTGAGGAAATTGGTGGATCGGCCTTCTTTATCAGCTGTATCACTTTCTCTTACATCTCCTCAAGTGTAGGGGGAGCCCCTTTACTCCTAAGATTGTAACGATCATTTTGCTTTTGGGGCTACTTCTCGGTGTTCGTCTTCGAGACTACTTGCGAGCACTGATATGCGTTCACCACATGCCCAGAACTTGGTGCCTTATTAGGTGAAAACTCTTCATTATCATCAATCTCTTCCAGTTGCTCCTGTATGTCGCCATCCACATCAAGTGTATGAGTACAAACAGAGGTAACTACTCTTTTCCAATATGAACAAGAGTTCTCAGGATGAAATTCTTCATGGAAGGTATAGTACTTATGATCAGCACATTGATCGAGTTGGAACATAGGCTTTTGCACAAATTTGGAACCGAACCAATTGTTTCTTGATGAGCGGTTGATGAACTGCTTCCCTGTCTCTGCCTGGGTAGCTGACTGCTTGCAAATGTGTCTGTCTTCCATTGCTTTGTAGGTTTTAACCTCGTACAGAAATTACTTGCATATGAATTCTAACAAAAGAAAATAAACAATAGCGAGAGAATAACACATAAAACACATATACACAGAGATTTCCCCTGGATCCCAAAACCGAGACTACCATCTTGATTTTTCATTATTTTCCTTTCAATGTTACAATAGATATATATACATGCCGAAACATCCAATACCATGGACCAAAAACCATCGCGCCCAAAACCATGTGCGAAAACCATTCACAAAACCATAGGTAGGTTCGCCCTCCTAATATAGGGTCCAATTTTTTTCCCCAGGGCACTGCCCCAGACCTCGTAGAGGGGGGCTAACCACCCCCTTCAAACTTGTGACCCCCTTGCTGCACAATCAACGCTAGTCATGGAAAGAATATAACAAAACCCAATATGCTTGAGTTCAAACATTTCGGTGGTCAAGTTCTTGACAAGGCGAGTGAGGGTCTCAATATCAATTGCTTCCTTGTCTCTGCCCTTGCTCGTCATTTCTTGGGGATTTTTGCTCACATCCTTGGAGTCCTTCGTTGATTCATCCTCCTTGATGACTCCAATGGCGTGCAAGTCTTTCTCAACAACAATAGCCTCTTCACAACTTTCTAACAGTGTTGGCTTCACAGCTTGCTTGATGAACTACGCAATGGTGGTTGGCAGTGTAGATGTGTAATAATCGACGATGATGGAATCATGAGGTTTGGTGTCTGCTGCAAACTTGTTCAAGATATGTGTAAACATATGATTGAAATATTTCACTTTCTCTTTTCCATCCATCTTAAAGATTCCCAATTCTTTGAGTAGCATGGCTGAGGTCTTGTCATCAGAAAATTTTTCAAGGAACATACGTTTGAAAGAACTCTAGTTCTGTATAGATTTGGGTGGAAGGCTGTGATACCAAGCATCTGCCTGACCGTCCAAGGTGCATGGAAACAATCTACATGCTACGTCGTCATAACGTAACTCAAGGGTCTGCAGCTATAGGTAGAAGTTTTCTAAGTGGTCTTCTGCCTTCGCCATGTCGTTAGGGTTAAACTTGATGTTCATTCTCTCCACCTGCTTCAGCATCTTGTGCAGAACATATGGGAGAGCCAATGGTCTCAGAGTCATCCATTCAAGATTTGGGTCAACCATCTCTTCAACTTCTTCGTCCTCTTCATCTTCTTCCTCTTTGTCCGAATCTGATGGTTTTGGATCTGAGTTTGTTGGTTCGTCTCTATCTCCACCTCCTCCACTACCTTCCCCTTTGCCTCCTACACTGGAGTTCGATCCCAAGAGTACAAGAGTGCCTTGTTCATCTTCAAA
>APFE030253296.1:94042-111904 GCA_000404065.3 Pinus taeda | reverse complement strand
TACTGTAATATTCCTAACCCAAAATATTCCTCAAACCCCAACAAAAACTCCAACCAAATATGTGCAAATGACATAATAACCCAGAAGTTATAAAATAATAGTGGAACAACATATAATAATGTAACCGGGAAATATAAGCAGATACACAAGAAATGTAGTGAGAAATGCTAAGCCATTTTATTATACTGAGCATTAAATGAGTACAAAAGGTGATTAGACAGATGGCACCTCGACTTGCATAAGGCAAGTGAAGAAATACTCTCAGAATGACAAGAATGGCCTCTTTGTGTGGATGCTGTTGTTGTGCTACTAGAAAACAAATGATGATTTGGGGTTGCTCCCCTCCTCGAAAAACTCAGGATTCAGGCTCTACTCAAGAAACCCAAAAAAAACCAGAAAGCTTTCCTGGAATGGCCTCACACTAATCTGCATCCCAGTTGCTGGGAAACTGTCGTGCTGTTGCCGGAAATCGAATGAGGATTTGGGGCTGCTCCCCTCCTCAGAAAAGGCTGAAACTTTGGAATCAGACTCTACTAAAAAAAACCTAGAAAAACCCAGAAAGATTTTCTGAAATGGCCGACCCCTGAAAATCACCCCCCTTGGGGTTCTGCGCAGTTCCTCAAAGACGCTGGTGAAACTGCTGTTGAAACATTGATGAAACTGTTGCTGAAATGCTGATGAATCTATTGCTGGAATGCCAATGGAAATACCTTGCCCAAGTAGGCACTCGAAGTCCCCCGGGGCTAAGGGTGAGATCTCCGAACGGAGACACTCAATGCACTAAACAGTGCTGAAGAATAGCTAAACAACTAGCGTGCTCTAAGTCAAAATGACTATCACAAATGCTCATAACCAGAATGATCTCAAATGAGGGGGTTCCTCTCTATTTTATAACCTCTGCCTCTCACAATCCCTAGGCTCACTTTCTCCTACATGATCCCCTTCTTGCCATGTGTTCCTTCCCTCCTGCGCAGCCCCTCCATGTGTCTGCGTGGGCCCCATTTCTGCGTCCCCCTTTGGCCCCCTTGGTTCCCCCTTAAGTCACAACGTTGTGCTACCTAGGAAGTGAATTTTTATTCTAAAGTGAGTTATGTTCCCCCTTCCTCACTTTTTATTTACAAATAACTATAGAAGGCAAAAATCGAACAAAATTGAATATTCCAATTAGCCATAGCTAATTAAGAATATTTCAAGGACATTACTTTTGACACTCTTGTGGAGAAGTTTCCAGGATGAGAGAAAGGTTTTGGGAAGAGGAAGACATATTATCAATCCCCTAAAGAAGCAACATGCCTTGCACCAAAAGAGAATAATCAATCACAAGATTCTTTTAGAGGAAGACATGGTAGGAGAGTATGTTGAAGGAAAAACAACATAGGCATGGGGGTAAATATCATCAAGGAGGAAAATATTGTATCCAATGTATTTGCTGCAATAGAGATGGACATGATACATCCATAAGAAAATTCCCTTGCGAAAGAATCAAGAAGGAACACAAAGAGGACAAAGGTAAAACACTAGATCCTAGGAAAGGTAAAGCACCTAAATATACTTAGTATATTGTTTCCCATTGCAATATTGGAGAAATTGAAGATCTATTTCATACTTCATTTGGTTCTTGGAAAGATGCATGGCTACTTGATAGAGGTGCAACCTTCCATATGACCTTTTGGAAGGACTTTGTTGAATACTTCAATTATAATGTAGATGGAGAAATATACTTTATAGACAATTCAAGTCTCAAGCCATCTTGACTTGGCACCATCAGGCTTGAATTTCCTAGACTTCTTAAATTTCTTTTGCATAATGTACTCTACCTTCCAAAACTGCAGAGAAACATGTTATCCCTTGTTTTCTTTCGCCAACAAGGACACTCCTTTAATATGTTTGATGGAAAAGTAGAGATAAAGAAAGCATAAGGCAACACAATTTTCATGATTGGCATAGAGGAAGAAAGACTGGTGAAGTTGCAAGGAACATCTTCTCGTGCACAAAATTATAGATACAATTCTCAGTACAATGATGTTACATTCCATATAGTCTTCTTTGGAATGAAATATTTGGACATCTTAATTATGAAAACCTTCATTTATTGAAAGGAAATTATGTTTTTTGTTTGCCAACTATTCCGATGAAACTGAAACAATGTGATGCTTTTATCCTAAGAAAACATAGCAAACAACCATTTTATGATTATGTTTCTAGAGTGCATAGAAATCTTGCACTAATTCATTTTGATTTGTGTGGCCCTATGTCTATTCCCTCTACAAATGTAAATAAATCTATGATTAAATTTATTGATGATTACATCAGAATGTGTTGGGTATACCTATTAATGAGTAAATCAAAAGCTTTTTAAACTTTCATGCATGGATTTAAAATGATGCATAATCACATATTATCTCTCTTCGCACTGATAATGGAAAAAAATATACATGTAACGAATTTGAAAACTATCTTTGCTAACATGGGATTCAACATCAAACAAGTGTACCATACGATCCTTAACAAAATGATGTAGTTGAAAGAATGAACAAGACTATCTTAAATATGGTTAGCTCAATGATGTTTAAAAAAAATGTAAAGTTAATATTTTGGGTTGATGCGGGCCTATGTGCAGTATATTGATGTCCCTCGATATAATAACAACATGCCGCAACTGCCAAGGGTCTCAACTTTAATTGTCAACCTAGGGTTTGTACAAACCCAAGAGGGGTCAAAATTTTATGTGTATTAGGCATTGTCTCTTCCTTTCAACGACTTCTATGTAGGTGGAAGTACTGAGATGAACTCTAGTTGTACAGAGACCAATCTAACTATTCTATGCTACAAGAAAATTGAATTTGCAAAAAATGACTAGAAGGAAGAAAGAAAACACACAAACCTATGCTATTTGCAATAAAGGAAGGAAAACTATTTTATAGACAATGAAATTAAAGTACACTTATTATATCTTGCAAGGAAAGCAAACACATCACTAAAATAAAGCTTGCAAACAATAAACCCTAATTATGCAGGAAATAAGTGATTATGAAAAAATTCAATTAAAGGCACGTACATGGTCTTTCGACCTCTAAATTCCATTCTCACGGTTCCAAGAGCATTCTAATACATCACAAAATGAAAATCATTGGTTGGGTGCAAATCTAAGTGAGTTTTGGAGGTGATTTGCAAACTACTACATGAGTTCCTGTTTTGCTACATGATACAATCCAACAAGCAGGGGAACATACTAAATGTAAGGTTGGAAGGCAAATAAGCTAATAAAAGATGTAAAATGATAAAATAAACATGTCCAAGGCATCACATCAACTTGTGGTAGGTTTAATCTAGCAAAGTGCAAGGATGTAGGGTTTCTTGTAGCTAAAAAATAGCGAATAATGCATAAACACCAAAAAATGAATGATGGACAACAAATAAGTAGTAGCAAATAAATAGTGGTAAATAAGGCGAACCAAATCTATAAATAATAATTCTATTTGAACAATGTAACAACTACAAATATAATCACCTAATGCTAAAAATATTTTAAAAATCAAGATAGCTCATAAACTATCTAAATATCCATGCATAATAGTAATGTTCATAAATAAATTGCAAAGATAAACAAATGCATGAACATAAATGGTATAAGAGGGATCTTGAGCACCTGCGTTGGGCCCTAACACAAGGAAGCTTAGAACCCTTAGAAGAAATCCAGACTAAGAGTTGAAATCAAAGATCACTTCCATTAACTGAAAAGTTGTTTGTACATGGAAAAAGTTACAAAACTTGAATTCTAAACTTCGTCTAATGCTCTACTTTGTTCTTATGTTGCTCCTACTTGTTCTATTGGGCTACTCAAGCCCTCTATTTATACAACATGGATAGGGGACAACCTCCTTGAGGGGAGGACTACTTTCCCTCCAAAATCCCTAAAAAATTGGATCATGTTTCCTTGGTCACCACGCAACAGGAGAAAGGAGTATTTATTGCCCTCAGCTAATCAAGTTAGGAATATTTTGTAGCAGGGAGTAGGCTCCATGAATATATTTGGCTGTATCTCCTTGGAATCTGTGCACAATCCATTTAATATCATGCATAATAGTCATGTTAGGCCCATAAAGTATAAATAATTTCCTTCACCCTCTCAAGAACTCATTAAGCTAGGAAAGAGTTAATAATGAAAAAAGGAAGGATTACTATAGCCTTTATGTACCTAGGAGTGGTTAAATGGGATTTATGTTTTACCTATTTAGGAGCTCCATCATACCCCACTACTGGGACTATTTCTCACCCTTTGAGCAACTTTTTCTTCTTCCCCTCTTTGCTCTTCCTCGTTCATTTCTCTAACAAATTAGTTTAAATTCCATGTTGAGCTAGAGGAAGCTATGTTTGCAGGGTGGAAACCTGCATTCTCTTCAATATATTTCCATTCCCTAGATTCCTCTTCATGGCCGTGATATTCTTGGAACCCTAGTAGCAGGGGTGGATTGAATCTAAGCCCAATTCATTAGATTCCAAGCCTTTGAATAATTCTCTTGTACAAGGCAGTCTTGGCAAGTGCAATATGTAATCAATATTCTCTAATTTTCATATTATGGGGTAGAGATATCCATCTCCTTTGGCAAGTCTGTGATATTTCCTCTCCTAATAATCTAGAAGCATCTTCAAAGTGGAGGATGGCCTCCACTTGCCTCTTCTTGTAAACTTCCACTACTTTAGGATCTTTTACCATAATTGCGTGAGTAGAGGTGAGAATGAATGGGTTTGGGTGTTCGGGCCTAATCCATAGTGGCTCTTTCATCTCCCCATCCATGGTCTCCTTTTCTTCTTTAACGATGGTCTCCTCATGCCCAAGCTAAGATGCTAGGGCCATGTTGATGCGGGCGTTAGCACGCCTATGTCAACAAAGGGGAAATGACACAGACCAAGGCTCTTCACACAAGCTTAACTATTTGGGAAGGTCATTATTGATGGGTTTTAAGGCTCCATTGGCCTTTTTCATCCTCCTATTACGAAGAAGATTGTCGGGGACAAAACTATCCAAAACTAAACTAAATGTATCATAAACTATGTGTTATCTAAACTAATACCCAAGCTAAGTTAAATTATGTAAAATTAAAATATTCTAAAACTTATAATGTATAAGGAATCCTAATTTAAATATTCTATCTATAAATTAGGATTAAAATTAATGATACAATAACTACTACCACAAAGTTAGAATAGTTTACAACAATAAACAATGTTATAAATACAATAAATGAATTGAGCTAGAACACAAATGAAACCGACTTTGGAGAGAGAGAATGATTTTTAAAAAGATAAACAATTCTCTCTAAAGCAGAGTAATTTATTACTCCTAATAAAATAAAATAGAGAAAATATTTATCTTTTTTCTTGACTAAATTTAAAGACAGAACGAGAAACTATAACAATACAAGGGACTCATCCTACAAGCTTAACATGATATAACTTTGTTTTCCTTTACAGATTTCTTAAAAATAAGAGAAGACATAAATATGACTATCTTTCATATACTCTAATCTACACTTTGCTAAGACTTTTTCGAATGAAAGAGGAACAAGAAACAACGATAACTATAATTATGAAACTATATTCTTACAAAAATAGTAATAAGTCTCATCTTCAGGCCTAATGGGAAGTCAACAAATAATATGGAATTAGTTGAATAATTAAGGAAATATATTTGCTAACATCTTCACGGACTGAAGGCAACACTGTAACCAATTATATAAGAAAAAAATACAACGAGACTTAATTGGAAAAGAGGGTCTTTACAAAATCCTTGATTCTGAAACACTTTTTAAAATTTAGAAAAAGGGACATCAAACAAAATTGTATCTCAATCAGTTGAAAGATATTAATAGAAACCTTTATTTAGCACCTTCAGTTTCCGGAGAAATTATGAGCTTAGCCTTTGACATTTTATTACAATTTCGACATCAGAGACCTAATCGTTTGATTTAACCTACAGGTCGCCTTGAGTTGCTCATTTTCTCTAATAAGTTGTTCAATTCAGCCATTTAATTGAGACATTGTGAAAAGGAATTATTGGCACCAGTAAAGATTTTCTAAAGTTTTTGAAGGAACTTTGTAAACTTTATTGTCTAGATCTGGTGTGGTGTTGACATCATCAAGAAAATCACAACTGTTTGGAGCTTGTGACTTAGCCCTTTTAGGTTTCGACTCATTAAGATTAACATAACTTTGATCATGAGAGAGCTTCTACTTATTTCGTCGATACATAGATATTCTAATATTAATTAATTTATCCTTAATGTGTGCATCATGATTTTGACTATACTGACTTTCTGCTTGTTCACTTGTAGGTTCCAAAGGGGAAGACTTTGACTACGATTTTACCTTCAAAACCCTTGTTTTACCCTTTTTCTTGGGTTTATTTTCATTCTCGTGTGCAATAGAATTTTCATCAGTATAACTATTTTAGCGAAAATATACAGTTTCAAGTTTGAAATATATGTCTTCTTCTCAAAGAGTAAGATTAACATCTTGATGGGGCTTTGAGTCATTTGGATGTGCAACATTGTGCATAGGTGAAGATGAAGCATTCTCACAGAACAATTAGGGATCAGTTTACCTAGGAGCGAGGGTTTTAGAAAAATAATTGCGCTCGAGAAATGTTTCCCAATCCTACCCCAATTTACCCAATTTGTTCTTGACCAAAATGGAAATCAAAGTATGGTGGATAAGAGAACGTTTAGAGTTTCGCCATCTATTTTGATAAATCAAAGACATCTTCACCAAGCTATTATACAAGAAATGTGAAAAAATTAACTTAAATAATAAGAAGACCATCAATATTTGTATGTGGTAGAGGAAAACTAGGCTAAAATGCCCTTCGTAGGTAATGTATCTTCACAAAAATAATAACATATTCTGCCATTGAGGTTTTAGATAGGAAACCTGCATACTTTTAATGTTATACATGTACCCTTTCTTCTCTTGTAGCTTTCTCCATGGTATATTATAAACCTTTCGATTCTTAGACCAAATTTCACCATCAATAAGGAGATGTGTAGTTTTGACAATGAAACCAACACCGACTATCATTTCCACAGATCCTACTCCGGCTTTATGACAGTCAAATATAGCAGCGAAAGACTCAGCTACACTCTGGTTGAAACCATGGAAAAGTTGTAGGAACTCAAATCACCCAACAGTTCGAAAGAGCTATGCACCCTCATCATAAGCTTCAAGCAAATCTATGCCAATAGTCTTTGTTCGGGTAACTCATGACATATATGAGAGATGGGAGAACCAAGGGTAGAAACCAACATAGAGACATACGACTAAATTAAACCCTCAAAACCTTAGGTAACACTCAATAGAGAAAACAAAGGAGAGAATAACAAATTTGAGGAGGATTGAGTTGGGGAAAATCCCTAATCGTTTGTCTTGAGATATGAATAATAATAAGACATTATTGCGAAGTACGATAATGACAGGCCTAAACAGGGGCTACTATTGGATCAACACAAATGGAGACGATTGGGGCTGTGAGTCTATTTAGCAGATAATCACATTGATACCAATATGCCTAACACGACTGCAAATAATTAGGTCGAGGATCAATAATATTCATCGTGTCTTATTCCAAGACTAAGGTCATAAGCTAGGTTTCAATAATTAAACCAAGGTCGATAGGTATGAGTCAACAGGTAGAACCCAAACATTAGAGTAGTAATCAATAACCACAACTTATCGAAGTGCCAAACATAGGGACAAATTATATATTTCATGCATTTGAATTAAGCATGATATATAAATCTTAAAGGAAATCAGTAAGCTTTGAAGTTAAGTCTTCTATTGAATTTCATATTTTAAAGTGGTCTTTTCTTTGCCTTCTCTACAAATATTCAAATGCAAAACTCTAGTGATAGCCCTTCGTTAGCTATTCAATGTCAAGAGTCCTTAAGCTCCATGCAAAGAAATACAAGTCAATGAAAAAGTTACCAAAGAAAAGGGATATAAATAATAAACCCCATAACTTTAGTGTATATATATATACAATCAAGCCAAATCAAATTTTAAGAAAGATAAAAGAAACACAGAATAGAGAGGGACCCATGTCATCAAGCAATGAATGAGAGGGGAGGTAGTTGGCCTGCCAACAGGCCAATAACTTTGCATCTCTCAGATATGGGTTTGGATCCCATATGGTTAAATCTCTAAGAACAAGGTTGTGAAGGTATAATTCAATAACCTTGGCTTTTTCCTCCAATCTGCAGTGTAGGAAAAAATAAATGAATTCACTGGTTTCATTTAGAGGGATGGGCCCTTTTTATGCAACCATGTTTATTTGAAAACAACACCATTTCTCTTTCAGGAATAATGAGTAAGCCTTTGAAGGTCGTTTGAAATTGATTGCCTCTAAAGAGACATGTGCAATAGTTCCTAAAGTTATTTCCAAGGTTGCAACCTGATTGTCCCTTGCTTGTAACAATCCTTGTGTCTATTGTAATTGGATTTTTAGTTGCTTCTTTTGTTTCTCGAGTTTTTCCCTCCTATTTTCTTCATATAGCCTAAGGAAGACCATTTATTCTCTCATTTTATTCATTTCATCCTCCATTTTAGCAATAAAAAGCTACACCTTTGAATTGAGTGATCCTCTTCCACTAGCGGGTCTCTACTTCTTCTTTTGCACCTCGAGTAATAATTTTGGTACTAAGTTCTTAGGAAGCACTGTTCTTGATATTCCTGCAATAGGACGAGAGAAAAAGGAAGAAGCTCTCCTTGCGGATAGTTTCTTAGATTCCATTTCAGTTTCTTGTAATTCTGCATACCACTTTTGTAGTAGGATGGCTTGTTCCTGTGGATGGGAAACATTCCCCTGTGACTATACTCACTTTCTTATTTCTTCCTGAGGTGCTTGCATTTATTTTATTTTTACCTCAAGTTCTTGTAACTTTTGCTCCTTTACATCTTGTAGCCTTTCTTTTTCTAGACCGGGGGTCTCCTAAATAGTGATAGGGGTAGAAGAAGGAGGCTTTGGCTTAGCACTGTACCTTATCCTGGTGCTTTTACTTCTAGTGTATACAATTTGTTGAGCATGCCTACTTGTTTTTGGCTTGGTGTGAATGTTGGGGCCTACTAATGTGGCTTCAATTTCCTTCTCTTCTTCTTATAGGGGTTCTTATTCTTTTTGTTTAGTAGGGCTAGTCACTGCTTTCCCTTTCCTCTTCTTGGTTGAACTCTTTCGATATTTTTAAAATGTTGCATAGGCCCCTAGGAATGCCTATCTATCAATATCCACAAGATCCATCCAAGGAATGGGATGTTAATGGTTTTCTAATGCATTTGTGACTAACAATTTAATCAAGATGTGATGATATAAGTAATTTTTCTTACCCTCCTTGACCTTGATTTTCATCTCCTTCAGGGAATAGAGGACGAAGTATGAGATACTTAATAACTCATTAGTTCATAGGTCACCTTGAAATATCAACTAGTAGAGGAGTCTAAATTGGTAGGCATACACTATGATCAACCTACCATCACAAGAAATGTATTTGAGAATATGATAGGCTGCCTCATCCCAAGGATAAGGTAGCTTTCCCTTTTGGTTCCATTTTCATCCTCATCTTGCTATTCATTGGGGAGAAAGAATCACCTCTTGGCACTGATAACCTCTTATCTCTCTTCTTTTATCCAATGTCTACCCTTAGGGAGAGTGGTGACCCCACTGATTGAATCTTCACTGACATATATCATTGTAGAAATTCTGACTATAGATTAACCTGACTATGCAATATAACTAAAGCAAAATACTTAATCTACTTCTACAATCAAACTTGTGGAAGCTTAATCGATTTGAACACGATCAAACATAACACATATAACAGAGAAGAAGAATGAATACACATGAAACACAGAAGAATACTCTGGGGAAAACCTTAGCTAAAAACCCCACTATTTGTATTATCATGCAAGGTGGAAATACATCAAGATTACACAAAGCTTTAGCTCTCATAGCTAGCCAACTCTCAGTACAATCCTCCTCGATGCTCACATGCAAACAAGGCTTCTCACAAACCGTCTCCTCTGCCCTCCAAGCCTCCTATTTCCTTGCGCTGCTTCTCCTGGGTGATCCTACTGTTACCGGTGTAACACTGATCACTCACATTAATATTACACCCTGTAAAACTGTGCAATCCTCAA
Organism: Pinus taeda; assembly: GCA_000404065.3. Lineage (NCBI taxonomy): Eukaryota > Viridiplantae > Streptophyta > Pinopsida > Pinales > Pinaceae > Pinus > Pinus taeda. The sequence continues at coordinate 101,719 of APFE030253296.1, read as the reverse complement.
GGAACCTTGTTCCTTCTGCATGGATGAGTTTCCTTTATAGGAAAATTCCTCCAACTAATAATACAATGTCCCTGTCTTTAATCTCAACTGAGACTTTGTCTGAATTGACATGCATGAGTTATTTATGAGAGAATCCTCAGTTATTTGGAGTACACTAGTTGCATGCATGCGTGCATTAACTGACTGAACTCATAATTAGTTCCTCAAATTGTTTGGAACTAATTTAACTGGACATAACTCAGTTAACTGAGCTAAATAATTACAACTCAAATACAACTCATCCTTATCTCCTTAATTAAGGGATAATCTCCTTAATTTAAGGGATAATTATTGCATGACTTCATAAAGACTTCTAGCTTAAATTTCTCCAACTAATTAACTCAAGATGAATTAATTAATTTTTTTCAAGCAACTGGTGAGACTAAATTAGAATTTTAGTTCTCAATTTTAATTCAAGGACAAATTGAAATTGGAATATTCTGAATGCTATTTTTTTAGCATTTCTATTTTTAGCATTTCTTGTTGCTATTTTCAACACTCCCTCTCATCAAGAAAGGAATTCAACTCAATCCCGATCCTGAACCTTTGGAATGTTCTGCATGCAACACTTCTCTCTAGTGTTGTTGCTCCAGCAACTCTAGAAACAAAAAATATCCAACCTGAATTAGTATGATACATCTGTCATCAAAGTCTCTGACTGCTATTGCCTTTGTTAACTGAAAATTCCGCACTCCTGTTGACTCTGCTTTTCTGCACTGTTGTCAATCCTTCTCTGCGCTCTTCAGTATGTGACTTCTCTAGCCTCTGTCACTTTGATCTTTGACTGCATCAATCCCACTGATTCCTCGCGCTACTATGTACTTTGGGCTCTTGTAGCAAGGTACAATCCATGAGATAAAACCTCTCAATGAATCCTGCCCAATTTTAGCCTTCTTGGGACTATCACTTCACATTGCCCCACCTCATACCTGGAGGTGTGGATGCATGTGATCCCTTCGCCCACTTGGCTCGAAATTTCCCCCTACTGGAGGTCTTTGCATGAGTGGATGCCTCCACTCAGTATCCTCTCAGCATCTCCAATTGTGGCTCCTCCACAATTGTCTGAGATTTCTTTTGGGGATGCAAGTTGAGAGGTAATTTACTCTCCCTCTCAACCACCAAGCCTCTAACATTTGCCTTGCTCCTCAAGGCTTTGCATGCATCTTGAACCTCAAGAGCATACCGGTTCTATATCCATGAACCGATAGGTTTCACCTGTCCCATAGTGATGTGTCTAAGGAAAACCTTTCCCTTACTGAAGACAACATCGTAGCCTTTGTCCTCCAACATCGCGATCGATACCAAGTTCTTCTTCAGTCCAGGCACATACTTCACATCTGTCAAGGTGATAAGAACTCCATGCTCCCTCTTAAAAACAATTGTGCCCACTCTTGAAACACTATACCTTTCATCGTCACCCATCTCTATGAGTATCTTGAGGTCTTTCTCCTTCAAGGTACTGAATAAACTTTCATCGCCAGTCATGTGGAATGAGGCTCCACTATCAAGAAACCAACCACAACCCATCATCGAAGACACCATGCATGCGATGAGGGTGAAGTCCATTTCGAACTGAGAGGCTAATGCCTCACCTTCCGATCCATCTGAGGATCCCTTCTTGGACTTCTTCGATGGGAAATTAGTCGCATAATGACCCATCTCGTGACAATTAAAGCATCTCAATTTAGATTTGTCACCCTTCGTCCCTCCATGAGAAGAATTCAATTTGGGATGAGAATCCTTCTCCTTCCCTTTCCTTGCCTTACTCTCTAAGGCCATATTTTATTCATCCTCCTTGGATGAAGAACCATCTCATGTGCTCCTCTTGATCTCCTCCTGCATGAGATCCAACCACAGTCGTTCCCAATCTGACAGTTTCTCCCTTCCATTCACAGAGTCCTGGTTGCTATGCTAGCTCTTTGGAAGGCCAAGGAGAGCGAGGCTCACCATATCATCATCAACAGTAGTTATTCCCACACTTCCAAGCTCATCTCTACAGGTGGTGAGCTTGTTCAGATATGTGGAAATAATATTAGCATTCTCCATCTTGATTCTTCGAAGCTTGTCCTTGAGTGTCAATTTCCTCTCATCGCTACTATTCAGATAGAGGTTCTTCAATGTCTTCCACTTTGAAAACAGAGTCTCCTTCCCATGGAGACTTGAGACAATATGGTCTCGAACTCCCTCCAGAAGAATCTGTCTCGCCTTCGCCACACACTTCTTCCATTCAACCAATTCTTGTGCATTAGCTGCAGCTGGACTCGATTGAGTCAATTGTTAGCCCATATCTAACATGCATGTGTGACATTGAGCTTCTCTCATTTCATTGTGCCTTAAAGTCATTTAAGACTGGTTCTACATTAACTTTAAGAAGATTATGTAGAATTGATATAGGGGTTGTGGTGGCAGGGGGTAAAGATCTTGGGGGAGATACCAACCATTTGAACATGAATTACACGAACCTACTATTCCAACCTCGAAATTATCCAAGTATAAAATATCAAGGAACTCATGACAACTTCACTTGTCATGAGTTCCATATTTTGAAATGAATTTGGTTGTCTTGTGCTTAGATCTTGTCCTCACGATTCCTCAATTGTATTCCAAGCCTTGAATTCTAGACTCATGACTCTCCAACATTTGCCTCATTATTGGAAGCTCTTTATAGTCCATAGGTGGGCTTTGGAAGTGATGTGAGACCCAATTAGAAGCAACTATAGGAATTTGGAGAAAGGGCCTCGAAGAAAAGAACTTGACATGAAGGGTTGTATAGTGTAATTCACATGATATATAGTGCAAAACTTGAGAACACAAGAAAAAACTAGAGATAAACCCCAATAAAGATCTCTCTAATAGTAGTGAAAAAAGAGCTAAGTTCACATCCACTTCAAGGGGTAACCTCCAAGAGAAATGCTCTACATACAATCATAATCATTGATGAAATACTAACCTTTTATTCAATATATATCTATCCATAAAGTATATATACTACCTATTTGGGCCTTATTAATAAAGAAGACCCTTTTTGCAATGAGTGACCATTAAATAATTATTTAATGGGTCAAATGCATTAATAATGTATTTGAGTAAGGGGGTTAGAGTAGGACCCTAATATGCCCCTCCCCCTCTTCAAAAGCAACATTGTCCTCAAAGTTGAAGGTGACAAATTATTGGAGAATCATCGTTGGTTCCCATGTAGCACCTTTTGGTTATATATCTTTCCACTAGATCAATACTTCCTTGATAATGTGTTCGCGCATTTTTCACTCTCTGGTATCCAATACTACTTCTGTTTGGAGCCAAATGAAACCTTCTTCAACAAATTATGGTAGGTTGGTATGCACTTTGCAATTTGATCCCACAACCTTCTTCAAACATGACACATGAAATATTGGGTGAATCTTGGAGTGGGTTGGAAGAGCTAGTTTGCAGGAAATCTAATCAATGCATTATATGATCTAATAAGAAGCATAGAAATTAGGAGCTAGCTTCTACAAAACTTCATCTTTGAATGTTTTCTATTTATAAGGTTCTAGGTGAAGGAAAATTAACCCATTTAGTTTATATCCAAGTTGATCAACTTGTTGTTTCATTTGATTTTTCACCATAACCAAGTTGTCCTTAAGGATACGAATGATAACTTTCTAGAGTGTGAAGTGTTTTATCTACTACATGAATCTTGGACATGCATGGTACATAGGATTCCATGGTAGGGGTTTTTTGCCATAAGACACTTCATATAGTGTCATTTTGGTAGCTCCATGATAAGTGGTATCATACCATCATTGAGCAAGGGGAAGTCATTATGTATAGTGGTGTGTCTTTTTGAAAGAAAAGCATCTCAAATAGGTTTCCAAGAACTTGTTGACCAATTCCATTTCACCATATATTTGAATATGATATTTAATGTTGATATTTAGATGTGTACCTCAAAGTTTAAATAGCTCTTTCCAAATTTGGGGTAAATGCGGGGTCATATTTTGAAACAATGGAAGTGGGCATACCATGTAGCTTAAATATTTGGTCCATGAATTTATGGGAAACCGAGGAAGGAGTGAAAGGATGAGGTAGGGTACACAAATGAGTATCTTTTGAAAGACAATTTATGACCACCATAATCACTAATTTGTTGCCTGATTTCAGACGTCCCTTAATAAAATCCATTGAAATTTCTATCTAAATCTGTGTTAGGATTAATAGGGATTGTAATTCCCTTGGTTACTTTATTGTCTCTCGAATGTTTCTTTAGCAAGAAACAATAAGATGCTACAAAATCATATATATTATATATCTATATATTATATATATATATATATATATTCAACCTTACCAAAGGTATTAACACTTATTTATTTCGAAGGTTTTATGAAATCCATAATGATTGTTGTTGGTTGATCCGGATTTAAACAGGAATGCAACAAATTACAAAGATAACCATAAATACAAAGATACAACAGAAATAATACTCCATTTCATTAATGTAAAATACTGAAATATGCTTACAAACAGAAATGGAAATAAACTAGCTCGGGCGATAGCTTATCTCTGAGGAGAGATGTGGCAGCTACATGCCTTTGAATTGTCTTACAATGAGGCACGAAGGCCTATTTATTGTTGAGAAATAATGGAAAACCCTAACCCTAGGAGATGAAGCGCCAAACTATGGGCCCCGTTTTGGGTAAATTGATACATCAACTTCCCAGGGTCATAACTTTGGCATATGATCTCCATTTGATGTGCACAATGCCCCTAGTCGTACTACTCACTACCCAGGTACTAGAGAGCGGTCTTCCCAAGTGCTATTCCCAGTGTATAATAGAAACAAGATGATTGATTAACTTATATAGAGTTGGTTTTAGGTATACCTAGGGATCTTTATATATATGCAAAGGTAAATAGAATTGAGATTCCATATACATGTACTATATGATGTGGTACTACTAGAAGGGGTACAAATAAGGGCTACATGGGCTTCCAACAAGTTGAAACCATGTTTAGTTCCTGTGTATTCTTCCCAAACCATAGTTTCATCTATTGAACGACATAACACTCTATTATTTAAATATCCTTGAACATGTCTCTGAAAATATGAGCTTCATAACCCTATGAAAAATCTCTTAAAATCACCACGAAATAAACTATGCAAGGTAGAGGTTGAGGCCAAAAATGTAAAATTTAGTCGCACATTATTCTATACTTCTTAGATTGCTATTATGACCCAATTGTAGAATCCCAGAAATTTTCTAGATCTAATGGAACTAGTTTGACCAAAACTTGTGCTTTTTATCAAAAGGTATTCAATGTATGAAATTCAGAGCCTTCCTAGAAAAAAATCCTAGAAAAATTCACAATTTTAAATTGTAGATAACTTCACTTCTTGGACTCTATCTTGGACGATTTTTTTTTTTTTTTTCAAAATTGGGTATTTTTTTTAAATGAATTTAGTTCTCAAATTATATTCTTAAAATTTGCAAATAATATTTTATAAATTGAATTGAATACTGCCATCCTCCTTTTTTCCTTGAAAAATCAACAAAAAGAAAAAAAATTCTTCCACTTTATGACAATTTTTTTTCTCATTTCACAGCCAAGGAAGAACTTTGGTACCACTTGTAATATAATTCACATGAAATATAGTGTCAAACCAATGAGAATATGTGTGTGTGTGTGTGTGTGTGTATGTGTGAAATTTATATAAATATAACTAATATTATTAAGGACTACATAGACCCATCTTAAATTTTGATATAACAAGTGCCAAGAGGAATCAAATTTCTTGAGATTCAAATATTTTCTCAACTTTTATACATGAAAAGGGGTATGCACCTTGAGACATTTGATCCCTCTCAACACTCAGATCCAATGCTAATTCTTTATAACAATATAACTCATATCTTTTATGTTCATTTTTAATTTTATTATGAACTATTGATGAATAGTTTTTATAAAGATGTTTTATATTTTATATTCTAGTTAACTTTTATGATATAATAACCAATATATATCCATCTCAACCACGGATCTAGCAAGAGCAGATAGGGATCACATTTCTTGATATGCAAACCCTTTTTATAGTGCAAAACTTAAAAAATTGCACCTCCAAAGATTGTATCCCTCTAGGGACTTTATAGACTATGGTTAAGATGAATCTCTCTCTCTCTCCACATACACACACACACATAATTTTTTTTTTTTTTTTTAATTGCATTTTTGAATGCATAAATGGATTCGACCCCTTGAAAATCCCTTGAATACATGGAATAAGATAGCTTAAACATACAATTCCAGCAAATATCGGCTCCATTCAAAATTAACCTTTAATGAAAATGTCAAAATATACAATAATGATACTCGAAATGCTATAAAAATAAGAATTTTAATTTTCAATTACTTTATAAACATATATGTTTATGTTTTTCTAAAGTTGATATTAAAATAAATTAATTAACTTGGGTATCAAAATGGTTTATCTATTTACCTATCCAATTGAAATATGAAAAAATAAATAATATCAACTTTACTTGTTTTTTTGTTTAATTAATTTAAAAGAAATTTAAAAGTTGATATAAAATAGAGTTGTCTTTAGTGAGACTTTTTGGAAGCTTTTCCGGTGGGTTTTTCTAGTCTAATTTCCTAAAATTCAGCAAGAATTTATTAAAATCACAAGTTTGATGGGTAACCCCTACACAATTGAAGTGCCTTAGGGTTTTGCAGGCTGCTAAATCTATATATAGAGTAAAAAAACTAGTTTAAATAACACAAATCTCAAAAACGTCACATTAACGACAACACCATATAAAATTATCTCAATGGAAATATTTTAATTAAACTGAGAGAGGGAGTGAAATGTTTTTGCCATATCTCTTTTGTATTAGGTTTTAATGTCAACAACCAATAAAGCAAGTGCAATTAGAGTTGAACTAAGTTTTATACTATTTTAAGTAAAACTATAGGATTTTGTTATTTTTTTTTTTTTATTTTTATTATAGGTGACATTATTTTAATTTAAAGAATATTTATTTATTTATTTTATTTTTAAAGGAATACGTGGAAACTCCATGTTAGTACAGACAAAATTGCACAACCCCTCATATTGCGTCTAGAATGAGCCTCTCGGCTCAATTATACCCGATATTATTTTTACTTAAAAAATATTTTATTTCTTTATTTAGTTTTTTATTTTAAAAGACACATTCAAATCCACATTGAGCACAGATTTAATTACACATCCCCACATCCCCTTCATATAGACTACATAATGAACATCTCATAATAATTTTTATGTAATCCATTATAAAAATCAAATTAATATTATAAAGTCCAATATTTTGATTTAACTTTGATTTAACCATAAAATATTTAGAATAATTTTTAATAGATTTTAAATTTCATTTTATTTAAATTATTATGATTATTTAATAATATTTTTATAAATTATATTTTTATTTTAACTTTAATTTTTACACTATAAAATTAGATATAAAATCAAAGTTAATTGTTACAAAATGAAGAATTCAATTTTGATTTAACTTATAACCACATTTATGCCCACAGAGCTTTAGATTGACAGTGAATGGGTGCACTATTAAGGCACTTCTTGCGATAGGTCACTGGTTCAAATCCCTCGTGAGTGCTTAC
>APFE030253296.1:49792-66191 GCA_000404065.3 Pinus taeda | reverse complement strand
CTCTCTCAACTCGCCAATTCGCTTCCTCATTTCCCTCCCTTCTTCCCCTCTCATCAGTTTCCCCACCACGTCTTCCACATTTTCTCTATTCACAATTCCATTTACCGCCAGCCCAATCTTCCACACTTCGGTTACAAATCTCCTGTTTGTTAGTTGCTCTGAAAAGGAAGGCCACGATATCATGGGCACACCAGCACATATGCTCTCCAGTGTAGAGTTCCATCCGCTGTGAGTCAGAAAGCCTCCCACTGAAGGATGTGAGAGCACTTTCATCTGTGGCGCCCACCTCACGAAGAAACTTCTGCCCTCCACCTTCTCCAAAAACTCGCGAGGCAGCACAGCAGATTGACCGTGAAGGAGATCCGGACGAATAGCCCATAGTAAGGGCTGCCTGCTTGCTTCTAATCCCCACGCGAATTCTAAGAGTTCCTCGTCAGATATAACAGCTATGCTTCCAAAGCATATATAAATAACAGAGGATGGCTCCTGAGCGTCCAACCATTTCACACACCCCCTTTCTTCAGTCCACATGCTTGCAGAAATATCGGATATTCTATCATCATTTTCAGATTGTGCCTGTAAAACAAGAGGGCCTATCGTATACAAGGCAGGAAGTCTGGTCCTGAGTGCATCGACTATCGGACCATCAAGCTCATAAAAGGTATTAAGAATTACCAAATCAGCTTCCAGAGCGGCCTGTGCTTCACTTCTAGCAAACTGAAAAACGTAATTCGAATGGTCTGTGACTTGCAATGATTTGGGCAAATCTTTAACACGTAATGAGGGCATTCCAGGAATGCAGGTGATTATTTGTTCCATGTACCCATTTGTGAAACAGCTCTCATCTGCAGCGGCAAGTAATATGATACAGAGTAAGCTCGCCTTTCATAATCCACAGGGGGCGAGGACCCAAAATCAGTGCATTGCAAAAATAGTGGTCAATAATAGAGATATACCTTTGAGAGGAATATAATCATGGTCAACGAGAAGAGGGATGAAGAAGAAAGCGGAGAAACCGCAAGCGCTCTGCGTCCAGAAGGAAACTATGGGAACTCCCAGCTTCCTGGCGGTCTTCTGTGTAAAAGAAAGTGCCCCGTCAGAAATAATACAGGTGAGGGGAGGAACAGCACCCTCTGCCTGTAAAAGCTTCATTTTCTGCATCAAGTTGTCGAAATACAGAGGGCCGTTATTAGTCAAGGAGCGACATAAGTCGGGTAGATTGGAGGTTCGACCATGGTCAGGAGGAAGGCCATCTGGAATCGTCTCGAACCTAAAGTCGGGGTGAGGCGTAAGGGATCCCACCGACCCGGACGAGAGGAGGCGGTGTTGTATGAATTGTGTATTGAGGAAGGTGATGTAGAAGCCTCGAGCGTACAAGACTTTGGCGAGCTGCAGCATGGCTTGAATGTGTCCCTGAGCGGGGAAGGGAAACATAAGAGCGTGAGGTCGTCTATTAACGGACGCCATGTTGAGCAGAGCAGCAAAATTTAGAGGGCGATGGTATCCGAAACTGAGTTATAGAAGTGTAGATTCCGGTTGGAGGGGTTAACAATGATTTGAGTTCTGTTCACATCGTGTGGTGCAGAGCATAGAATCTGCATCTCTATCTGCAAGCCACAGCAGATATGAATTTTAAAAGTATAGATTCCCATTCTTTGAAGTTGGGTGGTCGAGAGCATGGCATCGGCATGTGGTTGTTAACAGTAGGACACCGATCAGGGACCAACTGTTTAAGGTTTTCTTTTTGCTTTTAACAGGAAGAATAATTTAGAAATTTTATCTGTACTTTACCCATCATATCTCATAGCATATTAAATTGGTTCTCAGAACTTTCATGTATTCTTAATCTTGTTTTTTTTACACTGTTCTCAACTGGTTTTTTGGTTTATTGTGCAAGAACACATATTTATAAGTAGATAAAGATTTACGGTTTTTTTCTCTATTTATTAATTTATAATATCAATTTGTAAATTACATAATAACACAAACATATTAATTTAATTTATGATTTTAGAATTGGTAAATGTGATAATTTTAATAACACATTATTTTATTTTTTTCTAAATAATAATAACAATTTGAAAGCAGTTTTTTTTCCTGGATCTAAGTTGTTTTTCCTTCATTGTCAGCTGATCAACTTCCGTGTAGGTGAACTGAATGTGATGGTAAAACTAATTAAACAAATAAAATTAATACCAAATAATGGCTAGATGCCACTTCATAGCTATATCAACATTGCTATTTATAGTTCTGGAAATTTTAACGTGATATTATAAATCTTATACAAAACCAAAAAATAGAGATATTAATTCAAGATCTTCATTGTGGGTTGCATTAAGTAGGATTTTCTTCATCGTGGATGATACATTTTTTTATATGTATTTTATATGCAGTTCCAGTATTTATGGCTGGGCGGTCATGGAGTTTTAGTGAGAACATGGTGTCGACTCATGGGGTTTGGAGTTTTAGAGCAACACAACTATTGGGTTGGTACCTTGTTAATTAGTTTGGAGGGTATCTCGAGCTCTTGGAGTAGCGTGATTGTTGGGTTAGTATCTTGACCATAGTTGTGTGGATATTTTTAATTGTTGTTTCCTTTGGAGTTTCCATTCTAGCTTAGGGATGACTGTAGTTGAGATTATGAACCATCATGTCTATAAATGGCTTAGGGATGACTGCAGTTGAGCTTATGAACCATCATGTTTAAGATGGATAGAACTTGGATAGAGTACTACCAATCTATTTTTTAATACATATCTTTGTGTGTAATTTTAATGTGCATTATACATTTCACTTAAAATTTGAATTCCATTGATTTATTTATGTAAAATATACACTACTGTAAACCCTAGTGGGGGTTTGAGCTTATGAGTATTTCTCTATGCATTTTGTTCATATGTGGCCAGTAATGTTAATTGCATGTGTATTAATGGATTTGTGCTCAAATGCTTGTAGCTAATTGGTAATATGTTGAGCCATGCAATTCATACCATACGTTTATTTGTATGCCTAGTTCAATTTATGATTTTAGGTTAAAACCCTGGATCCTAGGTTCTATGTTGTCAAATTAGTCAAATTATATTTTTTATGGTGCTTTAGATTAGGAATTACACAATTGTTTGTAGATTTGTTATGCATGTTTTAGTATCTCTGTTATGGCTATGAAATTGCATATATAATGTATATATATACGACAAGTAGTATTGCATTTTATAAATGGTATTTTCTAGGTACAGAATAAAGACTATAGCATTGCTCAATTGGTTGTTGGGGATATGAGGGACATTACACTCTCTCTTCTAGTATGATGACCCCATACCTCATGATTAAGTTAGTATTCTTTTCATTTATGCCTTTATATTCTCTTCCCCTTATTTTCTCTCCTACCTCCCTTGGATCTCCCTCCATTTCTCTTCCCTCTCCTTCTCTCCTTACCTTTCCCACGTGCTTTTCCCCTTCTCTAACTTCTAGCGTTTACTTTTAATTTATTGCTCCCCTGTTTTGTCAGCTGACTTGATGTCTTTCCTTTAGCTGTTCTATTTATTAACTTTAGTATATTGGCAAAACTGATCTTCCAGATTCGAAACGTTCGATTACCAAGATGGATACTATTGTGGATCAATTTTTGGTTTTGCAATCTAACAATACCACCAACCACACAGAAAGAAACCCCGTATCTTACTAACTGATCTTGATGATGAATCTAGTTCCAAATTCGAAACGTTCGATGACCAAGATACTATTGTGGATCAATTTTTGGTTTTGCAATCTAACAATAACACCAACCACACAGAAAGAAACCCTGTCTAGTATGATACAGATAAAGATTGAGAGAACGGTTGTAGACTTAGTCTTCTGAAAAGTTGTCGTGACTTCAATGTTATTCCATCTTTTTCTTCAATTAAAGACATGCTGTTTAATTCTAGAACCCGTAAGGCTTTTGACAAACTCAACCGATCTTTCACTAGAGGATAAATCAGACGCACTAAGACCACCCTTGACCATCTTTCCTGCAAAGCACTCAGATTACATTTATAGCTGGCCAATTTGATTAACACCAACCTCTGTTCTATTATTAATGCAACTGTTGCCGTGAGAGAAAGAAGGCTTATGTACGAGAAAATTGCAAACCATAAAACTTGACGAACTCCTGGAAGTAATAAGAACACATCTGGCAATATCAAACATGCAAGAAGGACAACCCTGATTTGAACATAGCTGATAAAAATTCTTTAAATAACAACAAGAAGTTGATGGATAGAGAAACTAACAACGTTTCTAACAATGTAGAGAGATATCGGTCCTGAACTAAGAACGGTAACAACATCGTTTCCAAGATTACCTGCAATGAAAACAACTCATTATTAGTTAATGAAAAGATCGATGTTCCTAACCAGAGAGACAACATTCGGTCCAACACTAGGGTCTTTATCAATTTCACCACAGGTGATAGGAACGTTTCCAAGACGGACAACAATGACGACAACTCGTCATTAATGAATGAAGGATCTGCGTTTCTAGCAAGGGAGATAATGATCGGTCCAATGCTAAGGACATCACCAGTTCTAACATAGGTGTTAGCAACATTTTCAAATAAAAAATTTACCAATAACAACAACCCATTATTCATCAAAGAAATGGCCAACGTTTCAAGCATTGGACACAACGGTCCTAGCACATGTAACATCGTTTCTAAGTCGGACAGTTATGATAACAACATGTTATTCAATACTGAGGAGATCAACCTATCTGAAGCCACGGACATCAATATCTTGAACCCTACTATAGCCAGCAGTAACAACGAAATCACAAATGTTGAAAGTAACGATGGTGACAACTGGTTACCATTCAACTATAATAAATATCATTACAACACTAGTGGGGTGAGCACCTCTAGTTCAAAGGATAATGAGGTAGAGGAAAGCAATGGCAACATCATTGCTTGAAAAAATAAGATAATAGCTCTACTTCTAACGTGTTTGACTACAATGCTCTCCTTAATGATATTAAGGAGAATAAGTAATGATATTAAGGAGAACCACGAAGTTACTCTTGAAAATAAAAACAACGCTAGGATTGAGATTATTAGTGAACGACACAACCATAGTTGTGGAGCGTTTGAAAGAGGTCTTCTAGCCAAAAAGGTGGTGAACCTGTGATTACATGAATTAAGACCCGAGGACACATATGTCTTAAACAAATTTCTTAGCTTTGTTATAGCCACCAAACACATCCTTATATCCTTATAGAAAACATAATTTGTTTTGTAGAGAAAGGCATTAGGAAGTTAGAACTTCGCTGATGACGAGAAATAACAAGTTAGGCAGGATTGCACACACATCTCAAGAAGATCCAATCCTCCCAAAAGCAATATTTGTAATAAACATCTTTAAGTTATTAAGAACATTAGAAATAATGATAGCATAGTCTTTTTAAAGGTTGACAAAGGTGGCACTACTGTAGTAATGGATAAAGAAGAATACCTCTCTAAGATGAAGGATCATCTCTACAACAATGGAATCTATAAAAGGTTGAATGAGAATCCTATTTCCAAGTAACTAAGATAGTCAAGAAAGTCATCAAAGAATCCAACCTTGATGGAACCCTTAAGAAGAAACTTCTTCCTAGTAGTGAGATTACTCCTAGAATCTATGGTGTTCCTAAAATCCACAAAGAAGAAGTGCCACTAAGAGCTATCGTGAACACTATTATCTGCCCCACATATGGAATGGTGAAACACATTGCACCATCCTTTCCCCCCTAGTAGGAAACACTAACTCATATATCAAAGACTCCAAACATTTTTTCAGTGTCATTAAGGATGAAAGGATAGATCCTGATGACATGATAATCTTCTTCCATGTGATCTCTCTATCCACCAAAATCCCTGTTAATGAAACCATCGAATTCGACAAAGGAGTTACAAACCCTTAGATGAATAGCCTTACCGAATTTTGTGTAAGGTCCACATTCTTTAGCTTCCAAGGTGAATCTTTTGAAAAAACTATGGGAGTGACCATGGGATCACCACTTTCACCCACTGTAGCCAACCTCTTCATGGAGATGTTTGAAAAGAGGGCTTTGAACTCATATCCTTTAAAACCAAAAAGATGGAAAAGGTATGTTGATGACACCAATGTGAAATGACCACATGGGAGTAATGAAGTTAACAAATTTCTAAGTCACTTCAATGGCATATCAGAGGACATAAAGTTCACTATGGAAAGTGAAAGCAATGGACACATTTCTTTCCTTGATGTCCTTCTTACCAAGAATGATGACGACACCTTGGGACACCACGTATACATAAAGAAGACACATACAAAGAATTATCTTCATGCCGAATCACATCATCATCCTACTCAAAAGATGGGCATCATGAACACTCTCATCACTAGAGCCCTAAGAATATCCGTCACACAAGATCTCGAAAAAGAGTTGTACCAATTGACCACAATCTTCCAACAAATTGGCTGCAAGACCAAGGACATTAAAAGGATCTTCAAGAAAGATCAAAAGAAAAAATCCTTATCTTGTCACAAGCCTTAAGGCATATCTTCCTTAAATAAAGGGTGTTATTGATATAATTGCTAAAGTTCTAAGGAAAAAAGGCATTGTTTCCTCCTTCAAACCCTTTATCACCATTAGACAAAAGATGAGATTTGTCAAAGAGAGGATTGACCCTCTACAACTCTGAGGTGTTTATAAGGTGTAATACTCTTGCATGAAGTGTTATATTGGTGAAACTGATAGATCATTTAAGCTTAGATTGAAGGAGCATGGGGCTGACAAAAACAGTGGAAGGCCCAAATCCTTTGCCCTTATTGAACACTCTTCCAAAACGAGACAACATATTTTCCTCAAAAACAAAAAAATCCTTGCCGAGGAAGGCCATCAGTATAAAAGGAAATATGGAGAGGTGTTTAAAATAATGAAGAAACCTAATAATCTCAACAGGGATGGATGTATAGTCCATGAGATCTTGGATATACGATGATCAAGTGTGTTGCTCCTAGATGTCAAGTCACCAGTTCAATTCCCCGCCCTATTTTGGTGTTATTCTTGGACATGACCATGATGTAGCCTCACCAATTTAGAACTTACAAAAAAATAAGAATAGATATATACAAGTTAGTAACAGTTGGCTATATATCTTCCGATATGTTGATTCCCATACCCAGTGATTGGATTGGTGTTCTTTTCCTCTACTCCTTTATATTCTCCCCCTATTTCTTCTCCCCTACTTGCTCCAAAGTCTCCCTCCTTTCTCTTTGGTTTCTCGATCCTCTCCTTCCCTTTCCCATGTGCTTCTCCCTTCTATTCTCTTTCAATGCTTCCTTGTTTGTTCTTATCTTTGGCTAACCTTTAATGTTAAACATTATTATAAACCACCCTCATCCTCTTTGCCTTCCATTTTTAGTCTATTACATTGCATTAATTCTCTTTGTTGTCCTCTCATGTCAATCAATTAATATATTTTAATAATCATTTAATACACTTACCCCTGTAATAATCATTTTTAATTAATCTTAACCCTATTATAATCTTATAATTTATTTATTTTTATCGTCTTATTTATATTTCTTTTTACTCCTTAAGACATATTCCCTTTTTTAAATTATTAATTTTCATAATATATTAATCTGTATTATACATCAAGATACAAAAAAATTAATAATTATTAACTAATTAATCTTCAATCTTCAAATATTACATTACCTAATATTATATTATGCATTCCCTTTTTTCACAGGGTTTCTTTTAATTCATTGCTCCCTTGTTTCTCATTTTATTTTTATTTATTAACTTCCCTATTCAGCTCCTCAACAATAGTGATCTTGATATGAATTGGGTTTCTTTTAATTTATTGGTCTCTTATTACTCTCGTCTTATTACTCTTTTTATTTTTATTTATGAACTTCTCTATTCAACTCCTTCTTAACAATATTTATTGCTCTCTCGTTACTCTTTTTATTTTTATTTATTAACTTTCTTATTCAACTTTTCTTTTAATAATATTGTTCTTGATAATGAATCTAGTCCCTCATTTGAAGTTTTTTTTAATAATATTGTTCTTAATAATGAATCTAGTTTTAGATTTAAAAAATTTTAAGCAGATTAATTTCTTGTTTTGTAATCTAACTAGCGTAGATTCATCTTTAAGTATGGATCTAACATGAGCTTAAAGGGATCAAATTTCTAATTAGAATAGATCCATCTTAAGTACGGATCTAACATGAGCCTAGAGGGATCAAATTTCTCCATGTGCAAATTTTCTTAGAGCTACAAATACAACATGTTATTTTTCATTGTTAAGTTGTATTTTTAAATGCTAAATACAATATAAATAGGACCAAATAAAAATTCTAACCATAATTTTTTTTTCTATATATAAGTATATCTGAAGTTGATATCGCCATAAATTAGTTAAGATAGATCTTCAAATATATATATATATATATATATATATTATATATATATTATATATATAATATATATATTTTTGAAGTTGATATCGGGATAAGTTAAGATCTGCCACTTTTTTTCCCCCAACTTTTCTAATTATTTTTTACAACATATTCATTTTTTAATTATAGGCCACATTATTTTTATATTTTAAACATAATTTTTTTTTATTTTATTTTAAAGGGCTTCACGAAAAGACAAACTTACACATCCCCTCATACGCGGTTTTCCTATTTAAATATAATTTTTATTTTTATTTAAAAGGGATGGACAGACAAATTTACACATCCCCTCATACTGGATTGTACAATGCGCATCTCGATTCATCCCTCATACTGGGTTGTAGAATGAGCATCTCGATTCAATGAGCCTCTGAGACAAAGTTACACATCCCGTCATACTCAGATTTTCTATTTAAAACATAATTTTTATTTTTATTTTTATTTTAAAGGGGCAGCGATGGACAGAGAAATTTACACATCCCCTCATACTAGGTTGTAAAATGAGCCTCTCAAACAAGAAGACTGGGTAAACCATGTTGATTTTAGTGGACATTAATCATCATCATCATTATTACCAACATAGATCCATCTTAAATAGGGATTTAACTATGAGTCCTTCACGTGTGATTTTTTTTTTAGCCAACATTATTTAAATGTCTTGTATAGTTTTTTTTTTTTTTATCGACATAATTTCAACTTTGATAACAGACCGACATAGTTAAACATCATATTGGATTGTAAAATAAAAATCTCAGCTCAATCCATAATAATAATAATAATTTAATAAATTACATTTAATCAATATAACAAACTATGTTTATAATCATAAATATAAAATTTATTCTTGATTTAACTTGGGAAACACTATAAATATAAAATATTAAATTTTTATTTAACTTTAAACATTACAGAATCCTATCTTTATTCAACAATTTGACTATTAAAATTTACCTGCATACTTTAAACTTTCATAAATTTAAATTTATGATTAAAAAAACACACTCTTAATGATTAAAGCTATTCAACCTCTCTACTAAAAACAAAATTCATTTTACACCCAAATTTAAAAATCTAATTATGTGAGAATCTTTAATGAATTCCATTTTATACTCTTTTATATATATATATATATCCTTCTCTGGGTCCAGCCAACTTTTTAAAATGTGGTTCCATGTGGACGGGTTAGCCCTATCTGGGCGATTTTGGAGTATTAGTGTTCTTACAAAACTATATCTCTTTTTAAAACATGTGCTATTGTTATTCACATCTTCTCGACGGTTGAGCTTTTAATACGCACTGACTTGACATAACAATGACCTGGCAACAAACGGCTAGCCATCGAAAAGCGTGAAACGTCCTGCACATAGTAACTTATTAAACCTAGAAAGATTCGTTCCGATCTCCTAATTTTCACATATTTTAAAGTTAGTTGTTTTCAAGGGTGATTAAAAAAAAATGATTTATTTTTTGATTTAATTTTGTAGGGATAATATTGAAATTACAGAGCATTGAATTTTGCACAATCAAAACGTCTTAAAGTTTTTAGCAAGGATAATATTGTAGTATTGAATTCTGTACAATCAAAATGTCTCAAGGTTTTTTAAGGATGTCGAATCTATATAGGTATTCAAAAAATCAATTTAAACAACACAAATCTAGATTTTATAACAAATTTTTTCATTGCTAAAAATCTATCAAACACTTTACAAAAAACAACTCATTTACAACAAATCAAACACATATAAATACTTAATATATTTTTTTTATTTTTTCAAAATCAACTTATATGATAAAACAAATTTACCCAACTGTAAGATTCTTGAAAGAGATTCTTCCACATCTCTAGATCATTTTAATAAATGCATATACATATCTATGTTGTGTTCATTTTTCATTCCAAAACAGGTTGGATTAAAAAAAATATATTACTGAACTGTTGTCCACTCCAAATGAAAAACCAACCTTTATAGGTTAGTTGGCTCACTGTCTTCTTGAAGTAATACATGTAAGATATTTAACAACGATTCAATTTGCGGAATTAAAGAATCTAATGATGAAATTTCAATGCCCAGGATTACCTCCAGCCATTGATAACGCTTTTTCTGCAAACCACAGTCCACTTGTTTCTTCACTGAAACAACACTCCAGCTTCAATCCAAGCAAAAAGAAAAATCACAGAAAATCTGAAGGCACTTCGAAGCTATGCTCTCTCAACTAGATGGTGTAAACAATTGAAGGGGATTGAGATGCTAGCTTGGGGACCAAACAGATGAATTTATAGCCAAGCTTCCATCAAGCTTCTGATGACTATGTGTCAGGTGTTCCACAAATCAAGGTAGAGAACTCCAGATGGAGTAATGGACCACTTCAGAAGCTCCAACCAGAAAATTAATTAACTGCAGTTGATTTCCTTAATTTAAGGAAATTACTGCAGTTGGTTTCCAGAAATTAAGGAAAGATTGCAGTTTAGTTCCATAACTATAGGTTACAGCTGGAAAAATTAATTAAGCTTAACAATTACTTCCACCCTGCATGTTGAGTTCCCAAATTGAAATAAAATCTCAGAAACAGTATCCCATTCACCCTCAAATCCTTTATCAAGCATGCATGCAGGGTATTAAGATTGGGGCAGTTCACTGCTAAAGCCTCCACACCATATTGCACTTTTAAATATGTAATATTGGGAGCTAAGATGGTACGTTGTTGCAGGGAAACGCAGTTAGATGATCTGAGATTTTGAAGAAGAGGGGAATGTGAAATAAAGCAAGCTAAAGAGTGGTCTGTCAATTCCACATAGTTGAAGTTGCAAATGGTGAGATGGTTGAATCCAGAAAACTGGGTTGGAAGACGGGAGAAAATGTAGGTGTAAAGTGTGAGTGTAATGAGACGAGTGGAGGAGAAAAGGACAGGAGGCGAGATTTCCCTTTTTGGGGAATCACATAGTGTGAGGTATTGAAAATTTCTCCATGATTGGTGCGCGGAAGGTTAAACATGGTTGGAAAGATAAAAGACTTAAAGACTTCCAGATCAGAGGAATGAAAAAGAAAAATTTTGGTGATGATATTCTTGATCGTTGCAAGGCAGAGAGGATCTGGATCCAGAGAGCCCAAAAGGGCCATAGTCTTCATTGAAATGAAGACACTGACCCTTCCCAATCTGTTTCCGTTGAATGAATAATGTTTGTTTCCCAAGTAGGTCCAAGGGCAACATAAACTGGTCCAAATTAATTGAATCCTTACAGAATACGTTGTAGAACCAGGCAGAGTCCAGTAAGAAATAAAAGAGCATTGGTAAAAAATTTGACCATCTCGAACATCTTTTCACACATTGGGATTGTTACAAGTCCATGAAGATGTCTTTACTTGACATAAAATGGTAGGATTTGAAATCAAAAAAGCCATCTCGCAGCACGCCCTATAGGTCGAAATCTGGTTCGAACCCGCCATCCACCTTTTTGTCCCAATCTCTCAAGATACAGATCAATCGCCCCTTCCACACACCTAAAAATCGCTAATGGCGCACCTAACCACTCATGGTATCCCATTCAAGCAATCATAACTATTGATCTATCTAGATCGAAACGATCTGAAGTAGGCTGAAAAAAAGGTCGAGAATCCATCCCACCTATCCACCGCCCACATCGATCATTCATGTAGCATGGCTCCGTTGGTAATACTACCCACATTTCAGACCAGTATAAGCTCATCCAGCAGATGTGCTCATTCAAAGACAATGGGAAAAACAGGTTACCGATCGTGTGGAACGATTATCCCAGGTCGGCGTTTCAATACTGAGGAAGAAGCCACAACACAGAGATGGGGACAATGGTTGATGGCTAGTCCGCCAGGCCATGGCTTTGGGCAGTGCTCCTCCTTTTCACTTCGGTTAAACCAGCCACGAGCATAAATAACGCTGAAATGGCATAGCCGATCCCCATTCTCTGAAACATGGCGATCCCCTTGTTATGCGACGAGCGATGGGTACTACTACCCTGTCATAAAATGGCAGCCATGTGATGAGAGTCAACAAGATGAAGACAGCGAACGAATTTCTAGGCCTACTGGCGGTCCTTGAGCTTGAATTTCATTGACAGAGTTCGATGACTGTTGAGGTGCCTCTCGTCTAATGCGCAACGACATCGTCATCGAACATTATTGAGGTGACTCATGAGTTTACTGCAGACAATGGTGCAAGGCATGATCTCTGTAACATCTTAGAATTCGTATGGCGGTGATGAGGGTAATGGGGAAGGGTGAATGTTGAATTTTGGCGCACTTTTGGCGAATTTATTGAGCTTGTCCTAGTTCGCACCCTGACGGACATCCCTTTTGGGCTTTTCCTATTTCGCACTCTATAGGAATTTTAATGTGGCGTGACATGGGTCTGTATAAGGCGATACAACACTCCACTATTTTTCTTATCACCTAGCAGCGTGTTGTATCGCCTTATACCGCTTTATACCGATCGGTTGCATTAAAATTTTTATAGGGTGTGAAATAGGAAAAGCTTTTCTTTTGGGGCGTATGGGGTGCTTATTTGGTGAGGTGTCCAAAAAAGAGTTGTTCGTTTCCTTCCTTTATCAGTGGAACTGATGGCAGCCTTATTAATCGAGCCTGATTACGCACCCTAATGAACCTCACACGTCATATTTTGGTTGTGGTTGGATGAAAGAAGACCAAAAAAAAAAAAAGAGCGATTGGCGGGGTTAAATGGTGTTTTCCGGCCCAAATCTGCAAAGGGAAGACCTTCCATGTAATTATACTTCTTGAGTCGTATCTAATTTTAATATAAATTATATTTTTGGTATGAATTTTTTGTCATGTGGACTTCCGAGTGAATGCAGTGGATATGAGCATATTTATTTCATTTTAGCGGAAAAACTCTACCAACCTATGCATTTATTTTTCTTAAGAGAATGAGTTGATAATGATTTATTGTATCTGAAAATAGTTTTATATTATCATACATGGAAGTGAGAACGTTGGGAGATTTTTGATGTTTGAGAATTTCGATTTCATGTTATTAAATGTTATCGTTATTGGTAATAATAAAATTTGTAATTATTATAAATATTATTTATATAACAAAGATGTGTTTTCTTTTATGAGATGGAAGAAGAATTATTATTTATTTCTAAAATAAATATAATTTTTTCAATTTTGATCATTTTCAAGTTAGCCCTTTTAATTATTAATGTAGATTTCAAATATATGCTTTATAATTTTAGTCTTTTTTTTGTGGTTCGTGTTTAAATTACACCTAGTTTATTCTAGTGGGAGCTTCATATACCTGTGAGCGTTTTTTTTCTCGTGTTGATTAGATTTCTTTGTATCAATTGCTTCTCTCCCATGGAATGATTAATTTGGTTGTCTCAAGCGAGAAACCCAATATTGCTTCTCTTTATGTTAGTTGTTTCTTATTTCCAGCTCTGCGTTGAATGAACTTACTCTCTTATTTTGTCAATATCCCCAGTTAAAGAGCCCACTCAAGGCGAGGCCCTTCCAACTATCAATGCAACCAAGTATATGGCCCATAAATTCAGTTCCTTTTTGTGGTGTTGGGCAAAACACAACTTGGCCCACCTTTTGGTCTAAGACTCCACATTTTGAGGAGGGGAGCGTGTGGCGCTGGCGAAGTTCTATTCATCGCGTAGTGTCTAGGGGCTTTGGGGTGGGTCAAAGTCTCTTATTTTGTAACGGGCATCAGGTATTAGTCCATTGTTTTGTTGCATCCATGGTATGTGGACCATGGTCTTGTAGTAAGGAAACCTATATAAAGAAGTGTAATACTTTGTCGATGGCTAAGAAGCATAGATAGAATTCGTAAATTGATCATATTTTTTGTCTTGGGTCTGTATTTTTGGGAAGGCCCCATAGTTGAGTGTGCGAAGGCCTTGGAAGAGTCTGTAGTTGAGTGAAGAGACCCCCTACAGCTGGGTGCATAGGTTGGAGAAGTGTATGTATTGAAGATTCGTATTAATAAAGAAGAAGTTTTGAAAAAGTATTGTGCATCTTTCTGTGTTCATTATATGTTGTTATATATATCATTGTGCATGCTTTTTATTGAATTACACGGAAGAATACATGTTATATTGTTCTCTTTTATGTTTATGTGTTAAGTACCAATATGTGAAGTTAATCATCAACGCGAAGTTATTCATATATGCGAAATTGTAGATAGATATAAGACATAAGTGAATACACGGGCGCCACAGCGTGGATATCCCTCTAGCTACAGAAACCTGGTTCTGCAACCTCCCATAACCACTTCGGGTGAGACTGCGATCTGCTTGTAGGTTGTTGCTGAAAGGGCCAATCGTTGAGGGTTTTTGTTGGTGCGCAGTATACTCTGAACCTGGGCCAAGCCCCCTTAAACCAACAAATGGTTCTTTTGTCAAGGTCGGGATCTGCTTAAGGGATATGTTTTAGCGTCTATCGAAGAAAGAAATCTAGGAGTGGGTTGAACAGAAAAAAAGAGAATTTGCAGAAAAAGAGAACAGAAACCCTCGATTATCAATTGAAGATTGGTTGGAGAAGATGAAGAGCAATATGAAATCTTCTTTGGTTCGTTCCACATTGAATTGTACGAGTGGGTATCTAAGTTGACTGAGCATAAAACTTGTTTTAAAGGAGACAAACCTAAGGAGTGGAATCTAGTATTTATACGGTAACTCAAGAACGTCAGTAACAGTATCTCAAGGGTTGTTGATTTCCGGATCAATAGCATTTTGGGGGGATTTATCACTGAGTTCATGATAGATGTGATCTTATCCTATAGCAAAGTCGAACAAAGATTTTTCAAAGGATTGTGAGGTAAGCTCTTAAACTTTTTTATTCTCTGGATTACGATGTTATTGTGTGAAAAGGAGATTATGCGAATGTAGTCAAGATGAGGAAACCTCTCAAACACATTGAGAAGAGCAATATCCATCTCCTTTCAAATTTCAAGTAAAGGCCCCACAAAAACGACCAGCAACTTCAATAACTTGAAGCTCCCTATTATGTCAATAAATCTCTTTGCTGAGAAATAGTATGCCTCAGGAGGCAATTCCATTTTCAGTCTGTTGTGCCCTACAACAACCCCCCATTTCATATCAATATTATGAAAAAACCATAATATGAAATGGGTCCCTTTTTAATTTTGTTTTTTTTAATTGGTATCAATTTAGTTCTATTCTAAAAGGCCCGAAGAAATAAAATAAAACATTACCAAAAATCCTTTTCCATAAACCAATCAAAAGCCTTAACATAAAACGATTAATCTTTTGTCATTGCGATAAAGCGATCGCAAGATCGCATATCGCAATGAAAAAGGGAACACAACTTGAGGACATATTGGTTTGCTCCGATGCGAAATTGCTATCGAATATCGGCAATAAAAGAATTGGCGTAATTAAATCCATCAATCTCCGATGCGATGCGATATCGCTATCGGATATCGGTGGCAATTAATTAAACGCAATAAAGCTCCCTCTTGCCCCGATGCGATGCGATATCGCTATCGGCAATCAGCGATCGACTATGCATGCCTTCTTAACCGCCCCACTCGCTACTCCCGACGCGATGCGATATCGCTATCGGCGATCGGGGATTCCAAATGGAACCAAAACAATGACTTATGATTTTCCCCGACGTCCGATTACGACAAAGGCAAAAACGCAGTTTTCAAAGAAAACCATAAAAGCAGTTTAATACGATTTATTCGTAATTAAGGCACTATCTTTCGAAAAGCCGCTCATCCGCACTCAACCGCCAAATCGCCCAAGGCACGCTTCAAATAAATCATTCGGCCATTAATCGAATTGACTTGTATTGATAAGATTGACAGGCCTTAACGGCCATTTAATGAAAACAACAAGCCTGCGGTCTGTTTACAGATTTGATTCGAAGCCACCTTAAGTCAATCCATCACCACGAATTTATCAATATATA
>APFE030253296.1:0-34640 GCA_000404065.3 Pinus taeda | reverse complement strand
AGCATGCTTTTCTTTCAATCGTATATGTATCGATGATATAAATGATGAATGCAGTAATTTGTGTTAATCGCTTCGTTTAACTATTTAGATGAAGTAATCTTTAAATGATTGAATATCTGTGTTTATTTTACAGAGTCATCTATATGCCTGTTAATAGATAAGGATTATTAAACGTTGCATTTCAAATGAATAGTTGTTCCCGGGATTAGTAGTAGTTTTCGTATTTTTGTTGATAGAATAAGCTATCTGCCTATCATTAGAATAGACAACTCATCACTCATCCATCCATTTTATTCATTATCGGGAAACTAGTCCCGTTATATCCAGTCGGAGCCACCATCCCAAACGGAGAAGGAGTTGTACTAAGGTCCGGACCAGGTGGTTATCCCCCAATGTTGTTGCAGCAATTTTCGAGGCATCAACACAGTCCAATCAAATTACTTCCGCCTTGCATGTTGAGTTCCCAAATTCGACATAAAATCTCATGAAACAGTATCCCATTCACCCTCAAATCCTTTATCAAGCATGCATGCAGGGTATTAAGATTGGGGCAGTTCACTGTTAAAGCCTCCACACCATATTGCACTTTTAAATATGTAATATTGGGAGCTGAGATGGTAGGTTATTACAGGGAAACGCAGTTAAATAATCTGAGATTTTGAAGAAGAGGGGAATGTGAAATAAAGCAAGCTAAAGAGTGGTCTGTCAATTCCACATAGTTGAAGTTGCAAGTGGTGATATGGCTGAATCCAGAAAAATGGGTTGTGTAGTGCCCACTCTAATTTCCTGACCTTAATATGACATTATCTTAGACACTTTATTCTTTGAGGACTTCAGGTTGAGGATCCGGACACATGACTCTATTATTTGAGATATTCATGGTTGTGATGTTTATAATGCTTTCCATTGATATTATGATAACATGAATGGTTATGTATCTTATCTATCAGTGTTCTGATGATTGCAACATTAAAATAGTTAAGTTTGGTCTCTATTTGAACGTATGATGTGGGTAGTAAAGAATATGTATGCGTTCTACTAAAAGCATAATGATGATAAATTTGATGGAGAGGTATATTTCTATGATATTACGATGTTGATAGCTTAATGAATATGTATGTTTCCATTGATGATTAATGATGATAGCCATGAGGGATGTGTCCCCTATGTTACCTACTTTTTTTAGTTCAGGCTTACAATGGACAATGATGTGAATGACCAAAAATTGTAAATGATGCTATTATGATAATGACTAAAATTGAGAAACCTTGTTACTAATGTTTATTGAGTATGGCAGGAAACCATCAGAAGCACTCGCATATGACATGTCGATGACACCTGGTTTGATGAAAATTCATATTATTTTATCTTTTAAAGTCTAAGTCGATCTTGAAATTTGCCATATATGTTTAACTATATTTTGACGATATGTTAATGGTTGCAGGCACAGATTAGTTGCTTGACCGAATGACTCACATATGGGTGATGGGGTTGTACAGGTGGATGGAACTGCATGGGAGGGGTGGGACAGAGTCCCCGATCTCACCCACTAGCACTCCCGTCGTGACTTGGGTTGGAAGGGTTGAAACACCTTCGCCTTGAAGATCACGATGCCATGAGGGCAGGTCCCAAGGTTGGGTCGCTCATGAGGAGTTTACTGGGGGGGGCGCATCAAGGCGGATTCCTTGATCCCCGGCACCATTAGTCTCACTATAGCAGGCAACATAAGAGATGATAGTGTTATATGACGTTGCACTATACTTTCCCCTCGTAGTCACTGGATGCTTGAAGGGCAAGTGGTGTGGCACCCTTGGCATCACAATTAAATTATTAGGTGTAGCACCCTTGGAACTTCTAGGGAAATTCTTGAAGGGCACAACCAAGCTTGGCACCCTTGGAATCATTATAAATAAATAAATATAAGGAATGAAAACTAGGTAAAGTTACATCAAGGGTAAATGATGATTAGAAACCTAGGTAATTAAATCAACACTAAAACTTGGAATAAGGAGGATCATAGGAAGAAATAAAATAGAGTACCTTAAAAACTCTACCATTCCCATGTTGGAAAATACTAGGCAGATTAGGTGGTTTAATTAGGAAAAAGGGGAAAGACAAACATAATTGTAAGGATAAAGATTAATCCTAAACCAATTAAACCTAATTAAGAAAATAGGAAGGTGAATTAAAATAAGAAAAATAAATTAAATTTAGAGAAATGTAGAGAAGCTCCATGTGGCATCAACCAACATAAGAATATCCCTCTAAGAGATAACCTGAGTTAATGTAGGAAGTAGATTGGGGAAAAAATCTTGACTCATTAATTGACTCCAAGTAATAAACACAATTTAAGGAATAAAAGGGGGGAATAAAGAGACAACTAGGAGAAGAAATAGGAATCTTGTGAGGTGAGGAAAATATTAGTTTTAAATAAAAAGTTAAGTAAATAATTTTTGGTGACCCTTGATGAGAGAGTGACACATGGTTAGGTGAATAATCAAGCTATTAAATTAAAGAAAATATTATAATTATGCATGACATGCCAAGTGTCATCTATGAGGGCTCTTATAAAAGAAGGGGCAAGCCATGGGAGAGGGGACTTTTCGGGGGGGGAAACCCTAGTGTTGGATGGATGATATGATGAGCAGTGATTATGAAGCTATAGTGAGTTTGGTGAGGTAGAGGGTTTTTAGAGAGGGGACTCTTGAGCCAAGGTATGCTCTCCTCTGCCAGCTAGATTTTTCCTCCATTGTACAACCCCATTGCAGCTTGGGGGTCCGCGGGGAAGAAGAGTACCCAAGGAGTAGGCTGGGAGGTTAACCGGTGGGTCTTCACATTCGGATCAAGTGCGTATCATTCACTCGCAGAAGTTACCGGCAACAAGGGAATACCAGCAATCTACAGAGCAAGTGGAGTCTCGCCCTTTGGTGAACGGTACATATGAATTTCATTACTACTTGATCTTAGTTAAAAGTATGTAAATGTTGTGATATGTTCCTGAAATGAGTATCAACAATGTGCGTGTGTTGAATGAATTTGGAATCTTAATGTGTTTCTTTTCTGGTCGTAATTGTTGTCTTCAGAAGAGAAGAAAAAAAAAAATGAATGTATAAAGTTTTAATATGGTCCTAATGTATATAGTTTTAATAGGGTCCTTACAGGTTGGAAGACAGGAGAAAATGTAGTTGTAAAGTGTGAGTGTAATGAGACAAGTGGAGGAGAAAAGGGCAGGAGGTGAGATTTCCCTTTTTGGGGAATCACAGAGTGTGAGGTGTTGAACATTTCTCCATGATTGGTGCGTGGAAGGGTAAACATGGTTGGAAAGATAAAAGACTTAAAGACTTCTAGACCAGAGGAATGAAAAAAAAAAATTGGTGATGATATTCTTGATCGTTGCAAGGCAGAGAGGATTTGGATCTAGAGAGCCCGAAAGGGCCACGGTCTTCATTGAAATGAAGACACTGACCCTTCCGAATATGTTTCCGTTGAATGAATAATATTTGTTTCCCAAGTAGGTCCAAAGGCAACATAAACTGGTCCAAATTAATTGAATCCTTACAGATTACGTTGTAGAACCAGGCAGTGTCCAGCAAGAAATAAAAGAGCATTGGTAAAAAATTTGACCATCTCGAACATCTTTTCACACATTGTGTTTGTTACAAGTCCACGAAGATGTCTTTACTTGACATAAAATGGTAAGATTTGAAATAAAAAAGTAAATCCATCTCGTAGCACGTCCTATAGGTCGAAATCTGGTTCGAACCTGCCATCCACCTCTTTGTCCCAATCTCCCAAGATACAAATCAATCGCCCCTTCCACACACCTAAAAGTCGCTAATGGCGTGCCTAACCACTCATGGTATCCCATTCAAGCAATCATAACTATTGATCTATCTAGATCGAAACGATCTGAAGTAGGCTGAAAAAAGGTCAAGAATCCATCCCACCCATCCACTGCCCACATCGATCTTTCATGTAGCATGGCTCCATTGGTAATAGTACCCACATTTCATACCAATTTAAGCTCATCCAGCAGATGTGATCATTCAAAGACAATGGGAAAAATAGATTACCGATTGTGTGGAATGATTATCCCAGGTCGGTGACGCAATACTAAGGAAGAAGCCACAACACAAAGATGGGGACAATGGTTGATGGCTAGTCCACTAGGCCATGGCTTTGGGCAGTGCTCCTCCTTTTCACTTCGGCTAAACCAGTCACGAGCATAAATAACGTTGAAATGGCATAGCCAATCCCCATTCTCTGAAACATGGTGATCCCCTTGTTATCTCTTGTTATGTGACAAGCGATGGGTACTACTACCCTGTCATAAAATGGCAGCCATGTGATGAGAGTCAACAAGATGAAGACACCAAACGAATTTCTAGGCCTACTAGTGGTCCTTGAGCTTGAATTTCATTGACAGAGTTCGATGACTGTTGAGGTGCCTCTCATCTAATGCGCAACGACATTGTCATCGAACATTATTGAGGTGACTCATGAGTTTACTGCAGACAATGTTGCAAGGCATGATCTTTGTAACATCTGAGAATTCGTATGGTGGTGATGAGGGTAATGGGGAAGGGTGAATGTTGCAATTTTGGCGCACTTATGGCGAATTTATTGAGCTTGTCCCAGTTCCACCTGTCATATTTTGGTTGTGGTTGGATGAAAGAACACAAAAAAGGAGCTCTGTGATTGGTTGGGTTAAATAGTGTTTTCCCAGCGCAAACCTGCAAAGGGAGCACCTTCGATGTAATTATACTTCTTAAGTCGTATCTAATTTTAATATAAATTATATTTTTGGTATGAATTTTTTGTGATGTGGGATTCCCAGTGAATGCAGTGCATATGAACATATTTATTTCATTTTAGTGGAAAAACTCTACCAACCTATGCATTTATTTTTTTTAAGAGAATGAGTTGATAATGATTTATTGTATCTAAAAATAATTTTATATTATCATACATGGAAGTGAAAACGTTGGGAGATTTTTTATGTTTGAGAATTTTGATTTCATGTTATTAAATGTTATCATTATTGGTAATTATAAAATCTGTAATTATTATAATATTATTATATAACAAGATTATTTTCTTTAAGAGATGGAAGAAGAATTATTATTTATTTTTAAAAATAAATATAATTTTTTCAATTTTGATAAGATTTAATGATATCTATTTTCAAGTTAGCCTTTTTAATTGTCAATGTAGATTTCAAATATATGCCTTATCATTTTAGTCTTTTTTTTGTGGTTCATGTTTAAATTACACCTAGTTTATTCTAGTGGGAGCTTCATATACCTGTGAGCGCTCTTTTTCTCATGTTGGTCAGATTTCTTTGTACCAGTTGCCTCTCTCCCATGGAATGATTAATTTGGTTGTCTCAAGAGAGAAACCCAATATTGCTTCTCTTTATGTTAGTTGTTTCTTATTTCCAGCTCTGTGTTGAATGAACTTGCTCTCTCATTTTGTCAATATCCCTAGTTAAAGAGCCCACTCAAGGCGAGGCCCTTCCAACTATCAATGCAACCAAGTATATGGCCCATAAATTCAGTTCCTTTTTGTGGTGTTGAGCAAAACCCAACTTGGTCCACGTTTTGGTCTAAGACTCCACATTTTGAGGAGTGGAGCGTGCGGAGCTGGCGAAGTTCTATTCATCGCGTAGTGTCTAGGGGCTTTGGGGTGGGTCAAAGTCCCTTATTTTGTAACATGTATCAGGTATTAGTCCATTGTTTTGTTGGATCCATGGTATGTGGACCATGGTCTTGTAGTAAGGAAACCTATATAAGGAAGTGTAATACTTTGTCGATGGCTAAGAAGCATAGATAGAATTCGTAAATTGATCATATTTTTTGTCTTGGGTCTATATTTTTGGGAAGGCCCCACAGTTGAGTGCGCGAAGGCCTTGGAAGAGTCTGTAGTTGAGTGAAGAGATCCCCTGCAGCGGGGTGCGTAGGTCGGAGAAGTGTATGTATTGAAGATTCATATTAATAAAGAAGAAGTTTTGGAAAAGTATTGTGCATCTTTTTGTGTTCATTATCTGTTGTTATATATCATTGTGCATGCTTTTTATTGAATTACGCAGAAGAATACATGTTATATTGTTCTATTTTATGTTTATGTGTTAAGTACCAATATGTGAAGTTAATCATCAATGTGAAGTTATTCATGTATGCGAGTTGTAGATAGATATAAGACATAAGTGAATACACGAGCGCCACAGCATGGATATCCCTCTGGCTACAGAAACTTGGTTCTGCAACCTCCCATAACCACTTCGGGTGAGACTGCGATCTGCTTGTAGGTTGTTGCTGAAAGGGCCAATGGTTTAGGGCTTTTTTCGGTGCGCAGTACACTTTGAACCTAGGCCAACCCCCATTAAACCAACAAATGGTTCTTTTGTCAAGGTTGGGATCTGCTTAAAAGATATGTTTTGGCATCCATCCAAGAAAGAAATCCAGGAGTGGGTTGAACAGAAAGAAAGAGAATTTGCAAAAAAAGAGAATAGAAACCCTCGATTATCAACTGAAGACTGGTTGGAGAAGATGAAGAGCAATATGAAATCTTCTTTGGTTCGTTCCACATTGAATTGTACGGATGGGTATCTAAGTTGACTGAGCATAAAACTTGTTTTAAAGGAGACGAACCTAAGGAATGGAATCTAGTATTTATACGGTAACTCAAGAACGTCAGTAACAATATCTCAAGGGCTGTTGATTTCCAGATCAATAGCATTTTGGGGGGATTTATCATTGAGTTCATGATAGATGTGATCTTATCCTATAGCAAAGTTGAACGAAGATTTTTCAAAGGACTATGAAGTAAGCTCTTAAACTTTTTTATTCTTTGGATTACGATGTTATTGTGTGAAAAGGGGATTATGCGAATGTAGTCAGATTAATGTTTGGATGAAGAGGAAATAAGACTGAACCAGGGGCTCCGCAAAGTGGAAAACGATATCGAACATGTCCGAAGGATTTTATTGAGACTGACTATATCCCTTTATTATGAGAATATGAGAGTGAAGAAGAAAGAAGTAACCCTACAACCCCGTGACAATCCCCCTCCCATCCTTAAGGCGTTTTAAAGTTAGGAGTTGAGAAAAATCAGGCGTCTTTGGGATTCCCCATCCATCCACCCCCCTTACACCCCATCCCCCTCCCCATAATTCGCCTACAACTCCATCCCTCCCCCTCCACCTAGCCCCTCAAGAAGGAAAATGGCTGATGACA
Source organism: Pinus taeda (assembly GCA_000404065.3). Classification (NCBI taxonomy): domain Eukaryota; kingdom Viridiplantae; phylum Streptophyta; class Pinopsida; order Pinales; family Pinaceae; genus Pinus; species Pinus taeda. Next base: position 27,405 of record APFE030253296.1, on the reverse strand, counting down.
TTAAGTTTCCTATCTTTAAAGGACTTGGATCAAAGGGTCCTGACCAGTTCTCATTTGTAGCTGATGCATTATGGACAACAAGACATATCACTAGTGATGATTTAAAGAAGGTGGAACTTGTCAAATCATTGCAAGAAAGAGCACTAACATGGTATATGAAATACTTTGTGACTAATCTGACTACTTTATTGGATGAAATTAATAAAGCATTGGTATCAGAATTCAAGAAGCTGAAATCAGAATCACAATGCATCATGGAGCTAAAAGAAATCAAACATATAGTGATTGAATTTGTGTGCGAGTTGGATCAGCGATTCAAGGTGTTGATGGGCCAAGTAAGCTTTAATATACCTCTAGAACAACATAAGGAATGGTTCATAGTCGTGCTACTACCACATATTAGGTCACCGTTGACATAGCAGAAGATCATGACTCAAGATGAAGCATTAGAGATTGTGATGAAGCTAGAAGCTTCGTCGATTGGGGATACTCATGCAGGTGTACAACAGATACAGAACTAGCTAGCCAATTTGACCCTGGCATTGTAGGATCTCAAGAAAGGTAAAGAGACCAAATCAGAAGTATGGTGTACAAAATGAAAAGTAGAGGGTCTTTATAAGGATCAATGCCCTATGTTCATAGATTATTTGGTAAGTGGAGCACCTAATCTAGTAACATAACACCCTCCTCCCACATCTACCCAAGCAACCGTCCAGTCGGGGTAAATGTGTGATGAGAGGCCACTATGATATGGTTCGGCCTCCTAAGTCACATTAAAGAAGTGGAACCAATGGAAACACACCATACAAACATCCAACATCATCAACAGAACCCTCAGAGGACAAGTCAACCACTCAGACAACCTGTCCCTAGGTCCCACTATTGTTTTAGGTCTCTTGGACCATAGTCGCTCTCATGTTATGGGCAAGGGAGCAGCCAACAACCTAAAGTCACTCTCATAGGCTTGCCTACCAACGATTGTGGACCAGAATTGCCAGTGTTGTGCCAACAATCTCAGGATTTAAGCCACTTTTCTCAGGCTCAAAGCCCAGGTCACTGCCTAGAATTGATCCATCTCTTCAAATTAGTAAGATAACATGGAAATGAAAATACTAAAGAAAATACTTGTTCAAGACCTTGACTGGACCCCTACTAGCCATGATAGGCATTTTGTCAAACATATTGCAAATGTGTAATCTACATGTGTAATTCATAATTTTGAGCATAGGGGTCTTATACTTAGTTGAGAATCGCTAAGAACCATGCCTCATTGCATCAACTGTCATTCCATCCATTAGTTCATAGATACATTTATCATTCAATTACAAGTAAAAAGATGATGAGAGCCACACATGGCTGTTGTCATAAAGCACATACATAACCAACATAATAGCAACAAAAAATACTCATGAAAGTACAGTCGTATAGACTACATATAATCCATCAAAAAGCTCATAGAAATACAAGGAGAAATATCATTCATTAATGATGAAAGATCCAAACCTGGGATGGGACTTCCATGTTCAACCTAACTGTAGAATGGCTGAGAAAAATCTCTTTTCAGCCATTCTCCCACGTGCCATATTCCAAGCATGAATGTGGGATCTGATAGAACACATCAATCAAAACTCATTCAAGGCTTCCAGAGGCCATCCACCTCAACCCATTAAATAGTGATTCCACCTCATGGTCGTACATCATAAAACCATCATCATATTTGTCTCCATCCAAGCCTTTTAGGGCTTCTAGAGCATTTGTTCCAACCAAGGCTTCCAGGACTAGTAACTCCACCCACCAAGGGCTTCTAGAGTGTTTTTCCAACCAAGGCTTCTACGACTAGTAACTCAACCCAAGTTGTTACAGGGCTTCCATAGAGTTTGTCCAGCCAAGGCTTCTAGGAAATAATAATTCAACCCAATCTAAGGAAACATGAGAACCAACCAAAAACAAACAATGAAAATAAACCCACAATCACCATTGTTATCTAGGAAATGGCAAGGCTAGGAAATACACTATCAATCCAGGCAATCCTCCATGCCAATGACATATCATAACCAAGAAACCACATGCATGTGACATGCATGCCCAAAACTAGTAAAGGAAACATACATGCAACTCAGTACCTGCAAGAAAATATGATGTAGTCGTTGATCCCGATGCCTCCTTGCGCTTTCCTGCTTTTCCTTTTCCTTCTTGCTTCAAGAATCCAAGTATGCCACACCCTCCAAGAGTTCTACAAGAAAACTCTAAGTGTCCAAGAGTATGAGAGAGAGCTCTAACACTAAATTGACAAAAGGTTATCAACTAATCCTTAGAAGCCTTTTTATGGATGAGGCCTCTATTTTCTTCATTTTCCATTATTTTCCTTCATTTCCCTCCTCACATGCAACCTATGACCTTTCACCTCCTTTTTCTCCTAATTTCCATTATTTTTAAATGTGCCAAAAATGCCATATTGCCTTTCCAAAGCCTTAGCCATAAAAAACCAAATGAACACCCCCTAGGATGTCTTTCCCAACATTCAGCTTGGAATACATGTTCCATAGACCGTGGGTATTGTTTTTAACTTTTATTACATGGAATTTTTAGCAGGGTTGTTATAGAACCCTCCCCCTTGGGGGACACCGTCCTCGGTGTTCAATCACACAAGCAATTCACTGAAGAAGACATAGTGCTCCTAGAGCTTTATAACATAGCTCGATGTAGTATTTATAATGAAATATCTTCTCAAGAGAAAAAACATCATGATAACATGACAACATACCGCATAGTGGGGTTTTATAGCATAGCTCATTACAGTGTTTACAATGATCATCCTGCTGAGTGCCAACTCATATAACATCATAACATCATGATGACATAACCACATGATAGCATAATAACATGACACCCCTACTGCATAGTGAATCTTTATAACATATCTCGTTATGGTATTACATCCATACACGTGTGTACATATAGAAACATCATCAAAGTATAGATACCAAAACATATGCCAAATCATATACCAAAGCATATATCAAAACATATACTAAACACCATGTCTAACAATATATCGAAACATCATATAGCATATACTAAACCATCATAAAGCATATATCAACCACCATCAAGCATATATCAAACCATCATAAAAAAATACTAAACCAACATAAGAAAATACTAAACCACCATAAGGCATATACCAAACCACCATATCAAGCTGCTTTGCCTCAACCGGAAAATAAGGAAGAATACATGGCCCACATCTGATCCACCATCTCCATGTAGCTTCATCAGGCCCAGAGTGCTTCCATTACTATTTAACTCGCTCTATTGTTCAGTTCCGGAGCATGAGCACATTTTTTTGCAATATACACCGAGGCTCCAGCTGGAATTTTCCATTTGGTTCCACCTATAATACAGACCATTCAATTACATGATCAACATATTTAACATACTTCTTAAGCAATGAGACATGAAAAACATCATGGACTTTCATTCTCGGAGGCAGTTCAAGTCGATAGGCTACTGGCCCAATCCTCTCAATGATATTGGAGGGTCCACAAAATCGTGGTGCCAGCTTGGCACATGAGCCAATCTGAAAGGAGCCCTTCTTCAATTTGATGCGTAAGTACACCTATTCCCCAACCTAGAACTCCTTGAACAACCTACTCTTTTATGCATAACTTTTCTACCTATCCTGTGTTACCTTTAGATTCTTCTTGATTACCTACATTTCCTGTGCCATGTTTGCCAACATATCTAGTTGAATCAATACCCTGCTAACCAGATCACTCCAACTAATAGGAGTGTTACAACTCCACCCATACAATCGCTCAAAAGGACTCATCCTCAACGACTCATGATAGCCATTGTTGTATGCGAACTCTACCAAAGGGAGATACTCTTCCCACTTCAGTTGTTGATGCATCACATACATCCTCAACATGTCCTCTAATATCCTATTGACCCTCTTTGTCTGTCGATCTCTCTGTGGATGATAAGTTGTGCTGAAGGCCAACTCTGTGCCCAAACCTTTAAATAACTCCTTCCAAAACTTGAAAGTGGACTTCACATCCCTGTCTAATAAAATATTCTTTGGAACGCCATGTAATATAACCACATCTCTGATGAATACTTGTGCCACATCACTAGCTGAGAACGTAGACTTCACTAGAACAAAGTGTGAAACCTTTTCAACCTGTCCACGATGACCATGATGGAATCATGCTACTTCATTGTCTTTGGAAACCTTGTGATAAAGTCCATGGAAATGACCTCCCATTTCCAATCTAGAATTGCGATCGGTTGTAGCAGTCCACTTGTATGTTTACACTATGATTTCACTCACTGACAATCAAAAGATCTAGCCACAAACTCTGCTACATACCTCTTCAAGTTTGTCCAATAGTAATATCTTTTTATTGTTGTCAGTGTCTTCTAGTAACCTAGGTGATCTGAATACAGTTTCGCATGAAACTCCCTCAAGATCATCTTCTTGAGGTCACTGTCTATCTGGCACATATATCATGTCTCGGAACCTCACCAATCCATCTACTGTAAGACAATAGTCTAAGTCCTATGCACCTGCACCTGTACCTATACCACTACCTGTACATGTACCAGTACCTTTACCATCACTTGTACCTGTACCATCACTTGTACCTATACTTGTACTCTGTTGCAACCTGTGCACAATCTCCATATATCTAACATTCTGCTCTCCTGCCCGCAAGATCATGTCTTGTAAATTTGTCCCATAAGAGCTCATAGTTGCTAAGTGATTCACATGTACCTTCCTGCTAAGAGCATCTGCCTCTCTGTTCTCCTTGCCTTTGATGTATATGATCTCAAATTCGAACTCGCTAATCATGTCCAACCATTGAGCCTGCCTAGATGTTGGCCATGGAATCCAGCCACAACATGTTTTGGGGCTCCAAGCCCAAGTTTTGGTCAAAGGTTTTGTAAGACTCTGTGAATTGCGGGCGCGGAGCGTGAAGTATAGGTTAAGTCATAGGGTTGTTCGCCCTAAAGTATTGTAATGTAATGTAAAGTCTTGTCGGCCTACGCATGGTCCGTGGACCATGGGATTGTATAAATAAGAGTGAAGCTCTAAGTTGTAAAAATAGATATTGAGGAGAGGAGAGGAAGGAATACAAATGATTCGAGCATAAAGTAGGAGTCTAAGTGTATTGGGTTGTAGTAGTAGGGAGAGGCTCTACAGCTGAGTGCGCAGATGCCTAGTAGAGTCCGCAACTGAGTGCGCGGACCCCTGCAACTGAGTGCGCAGGGTGGTGTCGAGTCTGTAACCTTGATTGAAGAATAATAAAGAGAAGATGATTCCTATTTCTATGTATTTGCTTGTGCATTGCCTTCTTTACATTTATACTATTTTATTTATCGTGCGCATTGATATGATTGTTGAATATGTTGTAATAATCATTATTCTTACACCAATAAGTTAAGTAATCGGTAAATAACAGATCAAATAGAAAGGGACTTGGGTATTATACGGGTTGCGCCCTGAGTAGGGCTGCGCGGAAGTAGCATCGCAGGTTGCGAAGGGATAGCAAGTGCGTGTAGCGACGTGCGCGAAGGGTCAAACCACAGACCACCAGAAGCTCATCAAACATCCCCAGGGTGTGGAAACCTAGTTCTATCACCCTCCCACACTACTTCGGGTGAGACCTTAGTTCGCACTCCACGAACTATTGCTGAAAGGGCCAATAGTACCGGGATTTGCTTGGCTAAATCACCTCTGAACCTGGGTCAGGCCCATGCAAGCCAACAAATGGTTCTGTTGTCGGGACTGGGATCTGCATAAAGGATGTTTGATGTCGTGCCACTGGAATCCAATAAAGAAAGAAATTGAAGAGTGGTTGGACAAGAAGATTCATGAGTTCGCGGCGCAGAAAAACAGAAATCCGCGAGTATCTAAGGAACAATGGTTGGAGAGCTACTTGTATACGGAAATCCATGAAATTTTCTTTGCATCCTTTCCTTCTAAGTTGTATGAGTGGATCGTGAAGTTAGCAGACAGCCAAGGAAGGTGTAGGCTCGACAAACCAATAGTGTGGACTCCGAAATTAGTGTGCAGACTAGAAGCATCAAGAGATAAGATAGTGCGAGTCGTGGCTTGATCGAATAATAGGAGGATTTATCACTGAGTTTGCAGTAGACACGATCATAAACTACAATGAGGAAGAGCGACGTTTCCTCAAGAGACCGCGAGGTAAGTATATTAAATCTTTGAACACTTGGATTAAGATGTTATTGTGTGAAAAGCAGGTTATGAGAATAAATTAATGTTTGGGACTACGCGAAGTGGGAAGATCTATAGAAGCAGAAGTAGTGAAGAGTTAGAAATTAGTCCCTTAATTTCACCTTCGCGGGAAAGCGAGGAAGAGCTCGTGAAAGTTTCTCCGAAAAGCACGGTCAATTTGATAAGGCAGCGTATTCCGCGTTTACCACCTCCACCCACACCACCACCCGCCTCACCCTTCTCACATCCATCTCCACCCACCCCACCTCCGCCACCACCACAGTTCAGTGTGGTGAGTGCAATCAAACTACCGGTATTCAGAGGAGTGGGGAATGAAGATTCGGACCAATTCTGGTTTGTGGTAAGAGCAGTATGGGAAGCACAAGGTGTTGTGGATGACAATATTAAAAATGTTATGCTGGTGAGCGCATTGTAGGATCACGCATTAACATGTTATATCAAGCATTCTAATGACCACTCGAACGCAGGAACTGCAGAGATCTAGGCCGCGCTGAATAGGGAATTTAGCAGACCAAAATCAGAAACACAGTTAATAATTGAGTTTAAGGAGATCGCAATGCTCCCAGGCGAGACCCCCCTGGGATCTGGACGAAAGGTTGAAGAGTACGATCCGCGAAGCCAATATGACGTTAATGGAGGCACAACATTGCGCATGAATTGTGGCCTCACTTATGCCACACTTAAGGACAACGTTGTCACAGCAAAAACTTTTCACCCAGGCCGAAGCAGTAGAGATGCAATGAGATTACATGAGACCCCTATAAAAGAACCTAGGTTGGGAGTCCAAAAAATCCATGCGCAAATGCAGAACCTGTGTTTGGAAATACAAAGTTTGAAATAGGACAAGGCACCTCGGCCGGAGGTGCGCGAGGAAGTATGGTGCATAAAATGCAAAGGCCAAGGGCACGACAAGGACCACTGTCCAATGTTCGCAAACTACTTGGCAGGAGGAGGGTCGATGCCATTAAGACCGGAGGCACAGGCAGGGCCAAATGCAACATCTGCACTATGGTGCGTGATCTTCCAGATAGGAGTAAAACACACTACAAATAATTGTCATCTGTTGTAAAAGTATACGCAGACGTCCCAAAAATTGTTTTGTAATTTCTGTAGGTCGGTAGGCCATGATGAACGCACCTGCCGAAGCTACGAATTAATTATGGATCAGACTCCTGCCTACAGGGTGCAAGCTGAAACGCGAGCCCTTGACCCTAATGTAGGGATGGTGCGCACTAGATTTCAAGGGCAGGTCGAGGTCAGGGCGGAATGGGACCAGGAAGGGGTTGCAGGCAACTAATTTTTTACAACTGTGGAGGGCCACAGCACTATGCCTACGATTGTACAAACCCAACAAGGACATTATGTTGGTATTGTACACAGTTTGATCATGAGGTAGAAGACTTCCCTTCACTGATAGCAAGGATGCGCGAAAAGGGGGTACTCTAGCCCCCTCCAACTTTGAATTTACAAATGATGAGGTCTGAGCCATGCGAAGAAGACCCAAATTTAAACATGATGCTTACGAGCGTATGACCACGGGAGATGATAAAGGGGAGAAGCCAGAAGAAAGTGTGTGGGTTCGCAAGGCTCCTACAAAGGAACACGAATTTGATTTAGAACACATGAAGGAGACATTCATGGAAGCTAAGAAGAGCTTCACGGAGGCCTCCACTTCAGGTAGTAAGGATCAACTAGAACCAGGGATGGATCCTTCAATGCTCACTACCTTTTTGGAGACATGCATGAAACTGATGTGTGACAGCAAGGCAGTCAAAGGACTACATGAACTTATCACTAGGTGCACGGGGTCAGGAGAATCGTGCGTGGTCCAGAAACTTGGAAAGCATGCATTGCACACAGGAAAAGGAAATGAGGTTGACTACGCAAATCGACGAGTATGAAATGGATCAGGTAATCTTGGATCTAGGTTCGGATGCGAATGTACTACTAAAGCAAACATGGGAATGCATGGGAAAACCCATGCTACAGTGGTCTCTTATTCAGTTACGAATGGAAAACCAACATAATATTTTTCCCATGGGAAGATTGCAGGGGGTAATGGTAGATATTGAAGGTGCGAGCGCGCAGGCAGATTTTGAAGTGATAGAGATTGTCGATGACAATAATCCCTATCCCACGCTACTAGGAATAGACTTGGCCACCGATATGAACGAAGTCATAAATCTAAAGAAGCGCAAAATGATCTTTGAGAAAGAGTCACTACACATGGTAGTACTGCTAGATCCAACTGAAGGAGTGCGATACATTGAACCAGTGTACGACGATGATGGTGATGATGATCTCGATTGTATTTACAAGATAACTGCGCGAGAACATGATTGGGTGAATCCGACTGCAGATGGAAGAATTTTGTGGGAGCGCGAAAGCTCCTGCACTTCAGATCATGGAAAATTTTAAGGGCGAATTTTCACCCTTGGGCGAAATTAAGGGGTTTTATATTTTTATTGGGTGAATATTTTGTATCACAGTACATTGTTACAAACCGCCTCAAATTTATTTTAGAAAAAAAATAGGTATGGAGGTTAGCCCACCTTATTTAAGGGAGAGAGTAAAAAAAGTAAATTTAGCCCTTGAAATTAGGAGTTACAACCTTCCATTTGCCCTAATTTTCAAGAATAGGTATTTATGATAGTTATTTCACCCTCCACATTCAGTGTAAAAAGGGTTTTTTCTTTCATTTTCCGGTATTTCATGGTATTGGGGTTAATTTCAAGAAAATGTCATAATCATATAAAGAATAATGGAAAACATTTTTTTATATTTACTCCATAAGTCACTTTATATTTACGTGTAAATAAATAAAAATATAAATAAAGTGGAGTATGGTAAATAAATAAAACCTCTTTTTATACTTACTCCAAAGATATGGTAAATAAATATAAATATAAATAAACCAGAGGTATGGTAAATAAATAAAACCTATTTTTATATTTAGTCCATAACCCTCTTTCTATTTAAGAAGGCTCAAAAAAGAGGTTTTATTTAAGTGAATTCTATGGGCCAAATACCATATTTATAAAAGAGGTATGGTAAATTAATAAAAATATAAATAAACGAGAGGTATGGTAAATAAATAAAACATTTTTTTACATTTACTCCAGAAGTCACATTATATTTAAGAACACTCAAAAAATGTGTTATATTTAGGTGAAGCCTATGGGCCAAATTATTATTAATACCATGCAAAAAAAAACATTATTAACCCATTATTAGCCCTAATATTAGTATTAATAAAAAAAGATGGCACATGGTATTGACCAATGGTATTCACATGGAATGTAGGCTATTTAAAGGGGGAATTAAACCAACATATATCCATCTTTACTCTAGATCTACTAAGCCCGAGAGGGATCAAATATCGTGATATGCAAACTAGCATAGAGTGAAAAATATTTGATCATCGGGCTTGGTAGATCAAAGGTAAAAATGGATCTTGTAATTTAATGTCACTTAAACATTTTAATTTGGTTAAAATATATATATATATATATATATATATAATATATATATATATATATATATATATATTATTAATTTTTATAAATTACTAATAGTAGTTTTTAAGCTCCAGGTTTATGATAACCCATGGCATTGACCCATGGTAATATCATGGTATTCATGTGAGCATAGACTATTTAAAAGGGAAATTCTATCAGCTTAGATCCATCTTAATTCCAGGTCTACCAAGTGCTGAGAGGGATAAATAGATTTAATCCCTCCAAGAGTGGTAGAAGTGGAGTTAAGATGGATATAGGTTGGTTTTTATGATAATGAAGATATTAAATAGACTTAGGAAATTATATTATAAAAAACATCTTAAAGTGAATGGTTAAAGCTCCATTTAGTCACTTCACAAAATTTAGTAAAAAATACAAATATCTCCATTAATATTGGTTTTTCTGATTTAACAAAAAAAAATTCAAAACAGTGAAATATTATCATTCTTTCTGCATCACCCTCGCAGAAGAGAGATAGTCAATGCCCAGATTTCCCACCATTTTTCTCAATATGATATCTTCATAAAAAAGTTAAGGTACTAATGTTAGATTAGTTGTTTGAAAAATATGTTACTTTTTACAACATTTCATCTTCTCTGTTATTCTTAATTTGTCGTAATGATCTATAGGGGTTAGGTCAGTGCTTGAAAAATATGTTGGTTTGTACAACCTTTCATCTTCTATGTTTTTCGTAATTTGTCGTAACGATTTATAGGGGTCGGGCCAGTGCACCATATTGTCCTAAAAGGCGGAGATTGTGCACCAAAAAGGAAATTAATCCACATGTTACAACGTTGTTAAAAAATGCAAAACGTATGAAGGTAGTGAATTATGCTAATAAGCAATTTAGATTGAGAGAGACGTAATTAAATTTTATTATTTAATTGAAGATTTCCAATTAAAATAATAATAAATCTATATGTATATATTAATATATTGATTGGAAGGTTTTTGACAACGGTCACTTCTTTCCATTAGATCCCCTTCAGGCCTTTGGGATACCTACTACTTTCTTATATTATATAGTTGGGGCTTACTATTTGTTGGCGTGTTGGGGTAAACAAAATGGTTTTTTTTTTTTGTTCTTTCTTCTTCTTCTTCTTTTTTTTTTTTAATCTCGTAGTTGGAGTCTATGGAATAAGAAAGAAAGTTGATAGCTTGACAAAAATGGTACAAAATATGTTTTTTTTTTATCTCCTAGTTGGACTCTATGGAATAAGAAAGAAATTTGATAGCTTGACAAAAGTGGTAGAGAAAAGATTAATCTCTCCTACCTTGACATAATTGGTGGTCAAGATCAACACCTATAAGAACTTTGTTGTGGAATATTATCAAAACTAATAGAAGGATATGAAAGAGTGTACAGTGAGAACCTTGACAAACATGGCCATTGAAACTTGCAACATTGCTTGTAGGAAGAGAAAATTATGTTTCTTTTTTCCAAACATGTATGTTAGTATATTACAATTTAATGAATATGTTTTCCTATTATCATATATGGTTTCATACTTTAACAAAACATTTGCCAAGACTTCACCTTTTATTATTTAGTGAAAGATTTGCCAAGATCTTACAAGATTTTATAATTTAGTGATAGATTCGCCATGACTTTACAAGATAATATAATCCGGTGAGAGATTTGCCAAAAAAATTATATATACATATTATATTATTGATAAAATCGCCACCCATTTTTCCTATGTATCATGGGGATTCGCCCATTTATTATACATATAAATTTAGGGTGGTTCTTAAAATTTTCCCTGCTTCAGATTCAGACGAAGAAGTAGAATGATGGAAGAATCGGTTGCACGAAGTAACAACACTGAATTGTGACATGATGGTTAGATCACTATGTTGCGTGAAAACAGAGGTAAGGGAGCTACCAACATATGATGGATTGTCAGCGATGGATGAATTCTTGAGCAAATTTGAAAGTGCAGTACCAGAACAACAGCGGTTTGACTTGCTAAAGTGGGCACTGCACGTGATGCCCTCACAATGGTGGGGTACGCATAAAGGAAGTTTTGAGGACTGAAGCGGTTGCAGAAGAATGATGCGCCTACGATTTGGGAAACCACAAATATGGATAGTACACAAATATGATGGATGAGATGATCCATGCACTCATCTCGCGAAATGGACCAAGGTCTACGAGGAAGAGCCACAGCCTGAATGGGTACATTTATTCTACCATACCCTGGATGTCATACCTATGAATTGGTATACTTAGATGGAGCTCTGCCATGGTACAGGCGAATGGGATGTCTTATGCGGAGGATTATTGTTAACCTTCACATTCGAAGATCTTTGGTCAGATACTGTCGACGATGCGCTACAAGCAGTAAAGGCCGCTATCTTCAAAATACCACAGGAGTACTTCAACCAGAATGGGCGACACATATTTAAGCAGTGCACTAGAGTGTTAGAATATAAATGTTGAGGAGGGTGATGAGGACCCATGAAACATTAACATTTCAGAAACAGAAGGCTGCCGCGAGATTCGCAGACCATCACTTGAAGACCCTGACATCATCGCACCACTAAAGACGAAGCAGGTCAACATTGGAACGGAGGCAGAGCCGAAGTACGCAACGCTTGGGGACTATTGGGACGATGCCACAGTCGATAAGGTTGCTGAGTTACTCTACGAATACGAAGACTTGTTCCTGACCAAAATTACAGACTTAAAAGGGATCGTTGGTGATTTAGGGATGATGAAGATCACCCTGAAACCCGACGCGAAGCCAGTTAAGTGGCAGCCTTACCACTTGAATCCAAAGTATAAAGAAATGGTCTGTGCCGAATTAGACAAAATGCTCGCAGCCATAATTATTGAACTAGTGGAAGAATCCGATTAGGTGAGTCCTATGGTAGTACAGGAGAAAAACAGAAGGGGGAACTAAGAATATGCGTAGACCTCAGGAAGCTGAATGACGCATGTGTACACGATCCATTCCCAACACCATTCATAGATGAAGTACTGGAGAATGTTGGTGGTCAGAAAGCATACTCATTCACGGATGGGTTCTCAGGGTACCTCAGATCAAGATCACACTAGAAGATAGGAGAAAAACTACCTTCACAACAGAATGGTGCTACTTTCAGTACATCATTATGTCGTTTGGACTAAAGAACGCGCCAGCTATATTTTCGCGCATCGTGGTAGCCGCGTTCAAATAATACATCCACAAGCTTTTGGAGGTCTATCTGGATGATTGGATTGTCTTTGGATTAGTTAAGCATCATGTGGCGAGTTTACGCTTGATGTTGGATACTTGCCACCGACACCAAATTGTGCTGAACCTTAAGAAGTGCACATTCCTCGTTCCCTTTGGAAACCTGCTGGGACATGTGGTCTACAAACAAGGATTGATGGTGGACCCTGCGAATATTGTCCTTATCCTAAATTTGGAAGCACCTCAAAGTGTTAAACAACTATGCTCTACCTTGGGACACACTAGATACTATAGGAAGTTCATCAAAAGTTATGCCCAAATAACCATGCCGATGGAAAAGCTATTGAAAAAAGATGTTACATATTGTTGGAATGATGATTGCATGAAGAGTTTGGATGTCCAGAAGGGGAAACTGGCCTCCGCTCCGATCCTGGTCTTCCCAAAATGGGATGTGGAATTTCATGTACATGTGGATGCGTCGTTTATCACGTTGGGATCCATACTCACTCAGGAGGGCGTGGAGGGTGTGGATCACCCAATCGCGTTTGCGACTCGAAGATTGCCCAAAGTAGAAAAGAACTACTCTACCACCAAATGCGAGGGGTTGGCAATGGTGTATGCGCTCCAAAAATACCGACACTATTTACTTGGAGGACATTTTAAGATAGACACCGACCATTTCGCATTGAAATACCTAATGAACAAGCTTGTGTTGGGGGGCGAATATGTAGATGGCTTTTACTATTTCAAGAATATGATTTTGAGGTCATAGTCAAGCCAGGACGTTTAAACACAGGATCAGACCACTTGTCACAAATTCAGACGGGTGAGGAACCAACAAATTTGGAGGAGGGACTACCTAATGCACAACTCTTTGCAGTGTGCGTCACGGACAGACACTTTGAAGATATAATCCATTTTCTAACAACAGGGACTACGCTGAAGGAATACTCAATCCAACAGAAGAAGGAATTGGTGGTGCGTGCGGCAGACTTTTCTGTCATTGCGGAGCACCTCTACAAGATGGGCAACGATGAGATATTGCAAAGATACGTACCTGAATTTGAACGAGGTTAGATCCTCGCGGAAGCACATGGGGGCATTGCAGGAGGACACTATGCAGGATGTGCAACCGCACAGAAGATTCTTCCTGCAGGGTTATGGTGGCCGACCCTGCACCAGGATTCGAAAGCACACCGTAAGGCCTGCGATATATGTCAAAGGAAGGGAAAACCATCACGAAGGGACGAGATGCCACTAAATCCCCAAATGACACTGCAGCCATTTGAGAAATGGGCAATAGAATTTGTGGGCCGATCAAACCTCAGGGAAAGATGGGTGCGCGCTACATCATCACCGCGATAGAGTACCTGACATGATGGGTGGAAGCACAGCTGATCAAGGACTGCACGGCCGCTACGGCTGCAAATTTTTTGTTCGAAAACGCGTTGACACGATTTGGCTGTCCAAAAATCTTAATGAGTGATCGCAGAACACATTTCTTGAATGAAACCATCAGCACGCTCACAAAAGAGTTCCAGGTATATCATTAGAAAAGCACACAGTACCACCCACAAGCTAATGGGATAGTAGAGGCATTCAAAAAAATATTGGAGATTGCAATGACCAAAGTATGTAATGCACAGTGGAATCACTGGGACCTGTGCGTATCTGTTGTGTTATGGGCGTACAAGACAATGTGCAAGAAATTGATGGGATAGACACCTTTCCGGTTAGTCTATGGCATGAAAGCTATCATGTCGATGGAATACATCGTACCTAGTCTGTGAATAGTAGTGCTCATTGGCATGACAGGCCGCGAAGCTCTAGAAGAAAGGCTTGCGCAATTAGAAAAACTCGAGGAAGAATGGTTTCTGGCTGGCTTTCATTAGCAGGTACAAAAGTAGCATGAAAAGGCCTGGCATGACCACCATATCAAGTTGAGCACCTTAAAGGTAAATGATTTAGTACCACTGTATGACAGTAAGTTTGAAAAATTTCCGGGAAAATTCAAAATGCACTAGCTAGGACCATATGTGGTAAAGGAGGTCATAAACGGAGGCGCGGTCTAGCTAGTCAAACTCAATGGACAACCCTTCCCAGGAAAAGTAAACAGCAACTGCTTGAAACCCTACACGGGTGCGCCGACTCTTTGACTAACTGGCCAAAGCATAGTCTTTGCGACTCGAGGAGCCGGACAAGGACGCATGACTATAAACACATGCACCAGATGCCGGTACCAAGGTAAGGACATGATTCAGTCGTGGATGATTCAGAAGCAAGAATATCGCAGGTCCAACAAACCGCAAAACAGGGCGTCGTGGACCTCCAAGCAATACAAGACCAATTGGAAGGGCTCCGTGCCAAGATCGCCACACATTAGAGTGACTCGGGACGAGTCACGATGATTGTGTTGGGGACTTGTTGGGCATGGAATCCCCCTACAACATGTTTTGGGGCTTAAATTCCAAGTTCTGGTCAAAGGTTTTGTAAGACTCCGCGAATTGCGGGCGCGGAGCGCGAAATATAGTTTAAGTCATAGGGTTGTCCGCCCTAAAGTATTGTAATGTAATGTAAAGTCATGTCGGCCTACCCATGGTCCACAGACCATGGGATTATATAAATAAGAGCGAGGCTTTAAGTTGTAAAAATAGATAATGAGGAGAGGAGAGGAAGGAATACGAATGATTCGAGCATAGAGTAGGAGTCTTAAGTGTATTGGGTCGTAGTAGTAGGGAGAGGCTCTGCAGCTAAGTGCGTGGAGGCCTAGTAGAGTCCGCGGCTGAGTGCGCGGACCCTTGCAACTGAGTGCCCAGGGCGGTGTCATGTCTGTAACCTTAATCGAAGAATAATAAAGAGAATTTGATTCCTATTTCTATGTATCTGCTTGTGCATTGCCTTCTTTACATTTATACTATTTTATTTATCGCGCGCATTGATATGATTGCTGAATATGTTGTAATAATCATTAGTCTTACACCAATAAGTTAAGTAATCGGTTAATAATAGATCAAATAGCAAGGGACTGGGGTATTATATGGGTTGCACCTCGAGTAGAGCTACACGAAAGCAACATCGCAGGTTGCGAAGGGATAGCAAGTGCACGTAGTATCGTGCGTGAAGGGTCAAACCGCAAACCACCAAAGGCTCATCAGACATCCCCAGGGTGTGAAAACCTAGTTCTAGCACCCTCCCATACTACTTCGAGTGAGACCTCAGTCTGCGCTCCGTAGACTATTGCCGAAAGGGCCAGAAGTACAGGGATTGTCTTAGCTAAATCACCTCTGAACTTGGGTCAGGCCCATACAAGCCAACACTAGCATTCAGATTTGGTTGGTCAAATAGATACCTCAACCCACTGTGATCACTCATCAATGTGAACATCCTTCCCAGAAGATAGTGTCTCCACATCTTTAGTGCATGTATAATTTTTTCCAACTCAAGATCATGCGTGGGATAGTTCTGCTCGTGCTCATTCAACTTCTGTGACTCATATCATACTACCTGTCCATCCTGCATAAGGACTCCACCAAGTCCTCTCTTGCAGACATCTATGCACACAACAAACTCTATGTCCAGGTCTGCAATCTTCAACGTTGGTGCATGTGTTAACAACTGGTTGAGCTGCTCAAAACTAGCCTCACATTCCTCTGTCCATTCAAACTTCTTACCTTTTCTTTGTAAATATGTGATAGGATAAGTGATCTACGAGAACTTCCTGATGAACCTCCTGTAGTAGCCTGCCAAACCCATGAAGGATCTCACATCATACACATTCTTAGGAGCTTACCATTCCATGATGGCCCTTATCTTTTATGGATCTACTGTTATGCCTTCCTTGGAGACAACATGTCCCAAGTAGTGTACCTCAATCTGAAAGAAGTTGCACTTGCTAAGCTTAGCATACAACTAATGCTCTCTTAGAAATCTCAACATTGCTGCTAAATGTTTGACATGCTCTTCCTCATTATTAGAATATACCAATATGTCATCAATGAATACAATAACAAACTTGTCCAAATAAGGACGCAACACACTATTCAGCAAACACATGAATGTAGTTGGACCATTAGTCAAACCGAATGGAGCAACAACAAACTCATAATTCCCATACCTAGTCCTCAACGCAGCCTTAAAAATATCCTCTTCCTTAATGCATACCTGATGGTATCCCAATCTCAAGTCAATATTAGAGAACATTGCTTCTCCCTTTCGCTGATCAAACAAATTATCAATCCTCAGCAAAGGGTACCTGTTCTTGTTTGTTCAACTACTTGTAATCAATGCATAATATGAGAGTACCATATTTCTTCTTTACAAACAAGACCGATGTGCCCCATGGTGATACACGTGGCCTAATGTATCCTTTGTCCAACATTTCCTTCATTTGTAGCTTCAATTCTACCAACTTGGGTGTGCTCATCCTATAAGTTGCTTTTGATGTTTGAGCTTCCCCTAGCACTGACTCAATATAAAATTCTACCTCCCTGTAAGGTGGAAACTCTGTAATGTCCTTAGGAAATACATCCATTAACTACTGCAAAACCGGGTGCTTGTTCAACACATCTGCATTCTCAACCCCCTTACCCTTATCACTAGAAATGTGTACTCTGAATAGCATGCACCCTTTCCTACGGTTACGCTTTGCTTACATAGCTGTGACCATCCTAACTTATGTGGCCTTCTTGTTACCTTGTAAGAATCTTGTGTTGAAAATAGCAACAAGAAATGCTAAAACTACAAATGCTATAAATAGCATTTCAGGATATACTCCAACTCTGTTGGAAACAGAAAAAAATAGAAATGCTATAAATAGCATTTCAGGATACATTCCAATTTTGATTTGTCTTTGAATCAAAATTAAGAATTAAAATTTGAATTTAGTCTCACTAGCTGTTTGAAAAATAATTAATTAATTCATCTTGAGTTAATTAGTTGGAGAAAATCAAACATGAAGTCTTTGTGAAGACATGCAACAATTATCCCTTTGATTGACGAAGTTATCCCTTAATTAAGGAGATAAGGATGAGTTGTCTTTGAGTTGTAATTAGTTAGCTTAGTTAACTAAGTTAAGTCTAGTTAGATTAGTTCCAAACAATTTGTGGAACTAATTGTGAGTTTAGTCAGTTAATGCATACATGCATGCAACTAGTGTTCTCTAGATAACTAAATATTCTCTCATAAATAATTCATGCATGTCAGTTCAGAGAAAGACCCAGTTGAGATTAAAGATAGGGACATTGTACTATCAGTTGGAGGAATTTTCCTATAAAGGAAACTCATCCATGCAGAAGGAATAAACTCCTTCATGATTGTGCAGTTATTTCAGAGGTCAGTGTTGTGTGTGAGGTGAGAATCACACAGGTTGCAGATGGAGGACTCAGGAGAAACTGTGCAAGGAAATAAGAGGCTTGGAGGACTGAAGGAAGGCATATGTGTTGTCTGTTTTGTCTATGAGCAGTAGTGAGGGATTGTACTGAGAGCTGGATAGCTTGAGAGCTAAAGCTTTGCGTAATCTTGAGATATTTCCACTTGTATGATAATACAGATAGCAAGGTTTTTTTAGCTGAGGCTTTCCCTAGAGTATTCTTCTGTGTTTCATGTGTGAGTGAATCTTCTTCTCTGTTATATGTGTTTTGGTCGATCTTGCTCAAAATCGATTAAGCTTCCGCAAGTTTGGTTGTAGAAGTAGATTAAGTATTCTTCTTTAGTACATTGCATAATCAATTTAATCTACAATGAGAATTTCTACATGGTATCGGAGCTAGCTGATCTATAGAGAAATTTCTACATGGTATCAGAGCAAAGGTGATCAAAGTGGAGAACAATATACAAAGAAGGGAGAAGTTCGAAGTTTTGAAGTTCTTGATTGTAGGTACAAAATCGATTTCTTATCACATCTCAAAGTTCACCAATGGCGTTCAATGGCTTGAGACTCGAGTATGCCCTGGATGGCATCTCGAATTAAAGAGCCTGGAAGGATCGTATGGAAGCGGTATTAGAGGACAACAGTTTGAAGACTTCATTGATCAAGAAATCCCCAAGCCAATAACATCTAATGCCTAAGAATTGGCTGAATGGGAGAAATGTGCGGTGAGAGAAAGGAGGATTCTTCTGGAGGGAGTTTGAGACCATATTGTCTCGAGTCTCCATGGGAAGGAGACTCCGTTTTCTATGTGGAAGACATTGAAGGATCTATATCAGAACAACAATGACCAGTTGAAGCTGGCGCTAAAGGACAAGCTTCGAAAAATCAAGTGTGAAAGTGGCGACAAGATCTCTACATATCTGAACAAGCTCACCACCTGCAAAGATGAGCTTGGAAGTGTAGGAATCATGACAGCTGATGATGACATGGTGAGTCTTGCTTTCCTCGTCTTCCTAAGAGCTGGCATAGCTACCAGGACTTAGTGAATGGAAAAGAGACACTACCAAATTGGGAACGACTGTGGTCGGATCTGATATAAGAGGAGATCAAGAGGAGCACCAGAGATGGTTATTCATCCAAGGAGGATGAAGAAAATCTAGCCTTAGCTAGTAAGGCAAGGAAAGGGAAGGAGAAGGATTCTCATTCCAAATTGAGTTCTTCCCATGGTGGGAAGAATATTGACAAATCTAAAGTGATATGCTTTAATTGTCATGAGGTGGGCCATTATGCAACTATTGTCCATTGAAGAAGTCCAAGAAGGGATCCTAGGAAGGATCTAAAGGTGAGGCATTGGCCTCTCAGTTTGAATTGGATTTTACCCTCATCGCATGCATGGTTTCATTGATGATGGGTTGTGGTTGGTTTCTTGACAGTGGAGCTTCATTCCACATGACCGACAATAAGAGTTTGTTCAGTACCTTGGAGGAGAAAGACCTCCAGATGCGCATAGAGATGGGTAATGATGAAAATTATAGTGTTTCAGGAGTGGGCACGGTTGATTTTCAGAGGGAGCATGGAGCTCTCATTACCTTGACAGATGTGAAGTATGTGCTAGGACTGAAGAAGAACTTGGTATCGATCATGATGTTGGAGGACAAAGGATAAGATGTTGTCTTTAGTAAGGGAAAGGTTTTCCTTAGACACATCACCATGAGATAGGTGAAGCAGATCGATTCATGAATCAAGAATCTATATGCTCTTGAGGTTCAAGATGGATGCAAGGCCTTGAGGAGCAAGGCAAATGTTGGAGACTTGGTGGTTGAGAGGGAGAGTACATTACCTCTCAACATGTAGCCTGAGAAGAAGTCTCAGACAATTGTGGAGGAGCCACAATTGGTGATGCAGTTTCAGGAGGTTGTGGAGTAGCCACAACTAGAGAAGCTGAGAGGAGATCGAGTGGAGGCATCCACTCATGCAGAGACCTCCAGTAGGGGTAAATTTCGATCCAAGTGGGCAGAGGGATCACATGCAGCCATACCTCCAGGTGTGAGGTGGGGCAATGTGAAGTGATAGTTCCAAGAAGGATGAAATAGGGGCAGGATCCTTGAGGTACCTAGCCTCTTTGATTAGACCTTGCTACGAGAGCCCCAACGAGGAGTAGCAGGACTGGCTGAGTGGGTAGAGACAGATGTGGATGGAGCGGTAGAGGGAGCTTCAGCATCAGAAGGTGTTTCTAGCCCAACAAGGAGGTCGGTTGGGAGATCAGTTACTTACTTCTCAGTAACTGAGTTGCAGTCAGCATGTTGCAACATGATGAGAGGAGGTGCAGTGTGGATGCAGCGCTGGGAGATAGAACCAGTAGCAGCACGGATGCAACGGGAGGAATCAGTGTGATTGATGTAGTTAGAGATCAAAGTGACAGAGGTTGGAGCAGTCAGATACTGAAGAGCACATAGATGCAGAGTTTTTAGTCGACAGAGGCAATATCAGTGAGAGACTTTGATGACAGAGGCATCATTCTGATTTAGGTTGAATATTTTTTGTTTCTGGAGTTGCTACAACAACAACACTTGAGAGAAGTGTTGCATGCATAACATTCCAAAGGTTCAAGATTGGGTTCGAGTTGAATGCCTTTCTTGTTAAGAGGAAGTGTTGAAAATAGCAACAAGAAATGCTAAAAATAGAAATGTTATAAATAACATTGCTATAAATATCATTTCAAGATATACTCCAACTCTGTTAGAAATAGAAAAAAACATAAATGCTAAAAATAATATTTCAGGATATATTCCAATTTTGATTTGTCCTTGAATCAAAATTGAGAATTAAAATTAAAATTTAGTCTCACTAGCTTTTTGAAAAATAATTAATTAATTCATCTTGAGTTAATTAGTTGGAGAAAATCAAACATGAAGTCTTTGTGAAGACATGCAACAGTGATCCCTTTGATTTAGGAAGTTATCCCTTAATTAAGGAGATAAGGATGAGTTGTCTTTGAGTTGTAATTAATTAGCTCAGTTAACTGAGTTAAGTCCAGTTAGATTAGTTCCAAATAGTTTGTGGAACTAATTGTGAGTTCAATCAGTTAATGCATGCATGCATGCAACTAGTGTTCTCCAAATAACTGAATATTCTCTCATAAATAACTCATGCATGTCAGTTCAGAGAAAGACCCATTTGAGATTAAAGACAGGGACATTGTGCTATTAGTTGGAGGATTTTTCCTAACAAAGAAATTCATCCATGCAGAAGGAATCAACACCTTCAGGATTGCGTAGTTATTTCAGAGTTCAGTGTTGTGTGTGAGGTGAGAATCACAGAGGTTTTCGCTGGAGGACCCAAGAGAAACTGCACAAGGAAATAGGATTCTTGGAGGACTAAAGGAAGGCATATGTGTTGTCTATTCTGTCTATGAGCAACAGTGAGGGATTGTACTGAGAGCTGGATAGCTTGAGAGCTAAAGCTTTGTGTAATCCTGAGATATTTCCACTTGTATGATAATACAGATAGCGGGGTTTTTTAGCTGAGGCTTTCCCCAGAGTATTCTTCTATTTTTCATGTGTGATTGAATCTTCTTCTTTGTTATGTGTGTTCTGGTTGATCTTGCTCAAAATCGATTAACCTTCCGCAAGTTTGGTTGTAGAAGTAGATTAAGTAATTTTCTTTAGTACATTGCATAATCAGTTTAACCTACAGTGAGAATTTCTACATCTTGGTTCTCCATTGTCATCAATACACTCTATAGCTCTGTCATAGAAGTCTACCTTGGTTATATGTAGATATAACCAATCCATGCCCAATAACATACAGTATGATCCCAACGGTAATACATTCAAATGTGCTGCTATAGGCATACCATTTAAGTCAAATGCACAAGCTCTTACCCAATGATGCACTCACTTCTTTGTATCTGTATCCAGTTGCACTAACCAAGAATGTTCATGAAACTCCTTATTCAATCCACACTTATCCAACAAGTCAGGACCAACATAGCTATAACTATATCCAGGGTCAATCAAAATAGAAATAACTTAATCACAAAGTTACCATCCATCTCGATGATAAACATCTGATGCTTTGCCTATTTGTTATCTAAGGCTACATAGATACGTGGAATACTCTGATCAACATCTCCAATAGTCTGTGCCTCTCGTGCACTATATATTTGAGGTCTACCACCCTGATTCTATGGAAAATCTCCCCTGCAATGATCTTTGCCACAAGTCCAAAACTTTATAGGCTTCCAACCTCCATCCTTATTATTTTCTTTAAATCGATGTCCTTGTCCTCTATCTAATGTATTGAACCTCTTAGGTGGTGTAACATTCTCCTTGTTATCTATACCCTATGGCCTTGCTCAATTTTATCCCATTTTCCTTTGTTCTTTAAATTACCTCTCAAGCTTAGCTTATTTTCAGTGTTGCGATTCGATTGTTCATAGCAATGCTTCAGCTTTCAAATGGCCTCCTCCAAGGATCTAGGCTCATCGAACTCAATCCTGTCTTTAAATGCAACTAGTGACCCACTAATGAACCTCTAAACATTGGCCTTCTCCTCTATGAGGTAAATCACATATCTCAGTAACTCCAAGAACTTATGAGTGTACTTGTCATCTGTCATGGAACCCATCTTTAGTTCATAAAATTCTTTTTCCCTATCATCAAAGTACCTTTCTGACAAGTACTTCTTCTTAAATAGCTACTCAAATTCACTCCAAGACAAATCTTCTTCATGAATACACTTGAAATTCTTCACATCTTTCCACCAAATGTCCACTTCACCTTTGAGATTGAAGGTAGTTACTCTAGCTTTCATGTTCTCTGAATAATCATGCAACCTGAAGAACTTCCTCATTCCAACAAACCATTCCTCTACATCTTGTAGTTTCTTCATTTCCCCATCAAAAGTAGATGGCTTCACTTTCTTAAATTCATTTGTCAAGTATCCCCTATCACTCGTCTTGTAAGGATGATACAGATGACGATCATAGTGCCTATCTGAATAAGAACTAGAATCATACATGTGTCTATTCCAACAATCTGCCATCTCAGATTGTGTCCTCTATATCTAATCGGTGACCTCCATGCAATCTACTTCCATATGCCCCATTAGTTTTCTTCTCCTACTCATGACTAATCCGAAGTGGCCCCTATTGCTGCAATTTTGACAAGCTCTGAAGTATGACTCCATTTACCTCTGCTAACTTTTCCTATGACTGTATGATTCTATCATTATTTGCCTTACAACTCCTTATCTCTTCCTTTGAGCTTCTCAGTTTCACTTCCAAATCGGAAGAGTTCCCAACACCATACTGCTCTTCGTATTGAAAGGGAGAGTATTTGTAGTCAACCATCTTGCTAGCCATTTGTTGTTTCTCCCTTCAAGGTAAATCATGTCAGCTAAACCAAATCACAATAAACCAATGTACCTTAGTATAGCTTAGGGAGGATAATTTGTCTGCAAGATCAAAAGATGAGCATGATACATGTATAACATAGTCATAACAATATATAAAAATAATACATAAGCATATAACCAAGCAACTGTCATTCTAGCTAGGGTCCAGTCATCAATGCATGACCTCAATAACAACACACACCATGACCTCATACATGACAACCACCATCATTACATCACTATACACTTGACCACATGCAAACATGAACATGCATAAGCAATGCATAACCATCCACATATATGCATAAACACATATGACCAAGAATGAATGAATAATATTTGAAATCAAACCTACAAGAATGATAAATGCAACCAAGCATACAATAATGTAACCAAACATGAAAGAATGTAACCAACCATACTGCAACGATACATGTAAGCAACATAAATCGACATGTAACCAATGATACACTCACAACGATGCATTTCCCAAGAACACCTCAAATTTCACATGACAACATCACTACCACCATGAACAACATCATGCAAATGCAACAAGCACATGGAATGCAAGTGTGAGAGACACACATGCAACTGACATGCATGCAGGACCAACACATAGCCCATCCAATTCGAGGGGTGAACCATGCTCTGATACCACTCTGTAACACCCTCCTCCCACATCTACCCAGGCAACCGGACAGTCAGGTTAAACATGCGACGAGATGCCACTATGATTTGAATCAACCTCCTAAGTCACATTAAGGAAGTGGAACCGATGGAAATGCACCATACAAACATCCAGCATCATCAACAAAACCCTCAGAGGACAAGTCAACCACTCAAAAATTCTATCCATGGGTCCCACTGTTGTTTTATGTCTCTTGGGCCATATTTGTTCTCATGCTATGGGCAAGGGAGCAGCCAACAACCTAAATTTTCTCTCACAGGCTTGCCTGCCAGCAACCATGGGCCATAATTTCCAATGTTGTGCTAGCAACCCCGAGATTTAAGCCACTTTTTTTAGGCTCAGAGCCCAAGTCACTGCCCAGAACTTATCCAACTCTTCAAATTAGTAAGATAACATGGGAATGATAGTACTAAAGAAAATACCGGTTCAAGACCTTGACTAGACCGCTACTAGCCATGACAGGCATTTCGTCAAACATATTGCAAATGTGTAATCTACAGGTGTAATTCATAGTTTTGAGCATAAGGGTCTCATACTTAGCTGAGAATCGCTAAGAACCATTGATGCCTCAATGCATCAACTGCCATTCCATCCATTAGGTCATAGATGCATTGATCATTCAATTACAAATAAAGACATGCTGAGAGCTACACATGGAAGTTGTCATAAAACACATACATAACCAACCTAATAGCAGCAAAAAATACTCATGAAAGTACAGTCATATAGACTACATATAATCCATCAAAATTCTCATTTAAATATAAGGATAAATACCATTATTAGTGATGCAAAATCCAAACCCGGGATGGGACTTCCACATTCCACCGGACCATAGAATGGCTGAGTCAAATCTCTCTTTAGCCATTCACCCCCATGCCATATTTCAAGTATGAATGTGGGATATCATAGAACACATCAATCAAAACTCATCCAAGGCTTCCAGAGGCCATCCACCTCAACCCATCAAACTGTGATTCCACCTCACAGTCGGACATCACAAAACCATCATCAGATTGGTCTCCATCCAAGCCTTCCAAGACTAGTAACTCAACCCAAGTTGTTACAGGGCTTCCATAGCATTTGTCCAACCAAGGCTTCTAGCAACTAATAACTCAACCCAATCTAAAGAAATAAACAATGAAATTAAATCCACAATCACCATGGCTATCTAGGAAATGGTAAGGCTAGGCAATCCACTGTCAATCCAGGCAATCCTCCATGTCAATGACATATCACAACCAATAAACCATATGCATGCCCAAAACTAGTGAAGGAAACATACATGCAAGTCAGTGCCTACAAGAAAATCTGATGTAGTTGTTGATCTTCATGCCTCCTTGCACTTTCATGCTTTTCCTTTGCCTTATTTATTCAAGAATCCAAGTATGCCACACCCTCCAAGAGTGCTCCAAGAAAACTCTAAGTGTCCAAGAGTATGAGAGAGAGCTCCAACACTGAACTGACAAAAGGTTACCAAATGATCCTCAGAATCCTTTTTTATGGATGAGGCCTCTATTTTCTTCATTTTCCATTATTTTCCTTCATTTTCCATTATTTTCCTTCATTTCCCTCCTCACATGCAACTTGTGACTTTTCACCTTCTTTTTCTCCTAATTTCCATTATTTTCATAAATAAATATGCCAAAAATGCCATATTTCCTTTCCAAAGCCTTAACCATTGCCTTTGCTAATTTCCTTAGCCATAACAACCAAATGAACACCCCTAGAATGTCTTTCCCAACATTCAAGTTGGAATAAGTTTCCTATTGACCATGGTTATTGTTTTTAACTTTTATTACATGGAATTTTCACCAGGGCTATTACAAGTAAACCTAGGTTTGTGGTGTGAGATTTGTAGAATGAGTGGTCGACATCGCTCTGAAGATTGCTACCTATTACAAAAGTATGTGCAGACCTTGAAGTAGATATTTTGAAACTTTTGTAGATTAATACGTCATGATGAAAAAAATTGTTGAAGTTATGACTTGATGATGGAGCACATTGTTGATACTTATAGACTACAAGTTGAAGGACATAGACACAAAGAGCCAGGTCAGCACGATGGTCAAGGAGGATTTCAAGGACGAGGATGAGGAGTTGGTCGAGGATGTGGCCAGATTATTTGTTATAACTATGGACAAGCAGGACACTTCGCAAGAGATTGTTAGAACCCTACGACAACTTGCATCTACTATAAGTCTTTTGATCATGTGATAGAAAAATGCCCCATCCTTATTGCGAAGATGCAAGTGAAAATAAACTAGTAGTGCAACAAATATTTAAATGATGACCACTAATTCGAGGGAGGATTATTCACGCATCAGTATTGTAATGAGAAGTGGAGCTGCGACTGGAGATGATAAAGTGGAAGGGAAAAAGGAAGTTGAAGCTACATGGATAAGGAAAACTACTAAAAAGGCTCATGCCTTTGATATTAATAAGGAAAAAGAAGTGTTCATGGAGTCCAGGTGAAGCTTTATGGATGATGGCACCTCGACCTCTACCATGCAACCGACTCAACAGGATAACTGTGAGATAGTACCAATTGCGATACAAGATGTGGATCCAGATATCTTGATGTCTTTTCTGCAGACTTGCATGAAGTTGCTGAGAAATCAGAAGGTCGTAGAGGGATTGCAGGAATTGATAGACTTTTGTGCTTCTAAATACGTACCGTAGAGTGGGATGCGCGTAGTGAATAATCTACATAGACACAAGAAGAAGATTGGAAAGGAGATGAGGCTTACAGTGCAAATTGGATAATACGACATGGATCAAGTTATATTGGATTTAGGATTTGATGCAATGTATATCTGGAGTAAACTTGGGAATTGATGGGTAAATCAAAGCTGCAATGGTCAACTATCTAGCTAAAAATGGAGAATCAACAGAAGATTGTTCCTCTAGGAAGATTTTCAGGTATCACGGTAATGATTGATGGAGTGTGCACTACCACTGACTTTGAAGTGATTGAGATTATGGAT
>APFE030253290.1:0-12470 GCA_000404065.3 Pinus taeda | reverse complement strand
GGCGGCATAGGTGGCATCCTAAATATCGGGAATAATATACCCAATCGCATCTGTAAGGCATTTGAGGGCGGCTCTCTGGCTGTGCGACTTGACTAAAAAGAACCAATAGGTGTCCCATGTCAAACTGTTAATTCCTGCGATTAACCTTCCATTTTTCTCTATCTCCGGGTAACATGATTGCTCCAATATTTTCACTGCTGCTAATTTGCCTGGAGTACATTGAGAGATCATGTTAGACAAGTAAAGAGTATTATTAACCAGTTCAACCAAATTACTAGTGGTTTTTTTGCATCTTGATATTTCTCTTTCTGCCTTCATTAACTGAGACTGCCATTCTGTAAATAATATTTCTTTATGCGATTCTAGAATCCTTGGAAATTAGCCGTCTGTCCCTGATCGGTATCTTGCCATTCAAGGAATTTCGTCAATGTTTCTTCGGCTTGATCCAAGTTTGTTCTAGCCTTTTCTACTTTCTCACTTATGGATGCCGTTAAATCACATAATGGTTCCGCCTGGGTGATTTGCTGACATAAAAGCTTCATTTGATTTATCAATCCCTTGTTTATTTGAAATGCCTCTGCTTTGAATTCATTTATCTGTGGGAGCTTCTTTGTTTGCTCAAGTTGAGCTGATAATTGAGCAATCTGCTCATCTTTGGACTTCAGCATTTGTTCATTTGATGCTTTTAGTTGCGCCAATGCCTCAGATAGCTCTTTTTGCTTTTGGACTACACTGTCGTCAATCCTCTATTTTTCTTCCTGCAATTGTTTAGTCAATTGATTGTTTATTTGTTGTTGTACTACCAATTACTGTTCTGCCTGCTCTGCCTTTTGCTGTGCTTCCGATAATTGCGCTTGTAAAGAAAAGATATCCTGGTCTTTTATCTTCAATAAACTGCTCACCTCTGGTGCTTTGTCTATTGTCGCCGCTGAATAGGCTCTAGCATATTGTGATAGTTTCTTCAAATCATCAGAGGGGTCAAATTCCTCTTTCCAAAGCACATTGCCCGTCACTGTTTGTTCTGGGAATAAAGAAGGTTGATCAGTCCTTCTCCTCTTCCTCTTTCGTTTCACTACAACTTTATGTCTTGGGCTATAGAAGACATCTAAGGGAGGAATCTCTTCAATCTGCAAAATGACCTGGCCGGAAGGATCCTTTGGGATTATTTCCACTTCTTTTGACTTGGGTGGGTCGTTGGTTTCACTTGAAACCTGCTTTGAAGTCACCTCCTGTGTATTGACCTCTTTTGATGTCTCGTCATCTTTAGAGCATTCAAGATTGCTGATAATTGAATTAAATTGCTGCCATTCCTGGAGCAATTTCAGATCAATCTGAGTATCTTCATTTACATTTAAACTGCTCTATTCTTGCTCTTTCGCCTGGGTCTCTAATTTTCTTTTGTCATGCACTTCTTCCTGTTGCTTTGATGTAACAGGAGGTTCTTTAACAAGTCGCTACTCAGGCTCGCTTGATTCTGTTGTTGGAGTCGTTGCTAACAGATCTAGAGGCAGAGTTTGCAACCTCTGCTCTCTAAGTCTGTTGAATTCAACTAGAACTTCATCTTTGTATTCAATTATAGCGAGCGATTTAACTTGATACATTGACTTGGCCGATCAGAACAAGTCCTCAAATCTATCTTCTTTATGCTCGAACTTGGTCAATTTGGCCTGTTTGAGTGCATTATAGGCGACTTTGCGTGGATCAAATCGCTTGCTAGGAAGAGTTGCCAGAGTTAATGAGTTTATTTTCTCAGCTTCTTTCTCTGCATGTTTGAAATCATGTAGAGTGTAGATACCACATCTCAAGGGAAAAGAAGGCCAAACCTGCTTCTTAGATTTCTTTAGAGTTTTTGTAACCCCATCGGAGATGATCTGATAGGCTATTTCCCTTGCCAGCAGTTTATCAGGTATGTATAGAGGAAGAATGTGGGGTTTGGCTTGACTGCCAAAAATTCTGATATAAGTGAACTTTTCCTCCCCGAACCAACTTCCTATGGATGTTAAATCAATCCCTGCTTGGTAGGAAATCTTAGGCGCAGGTTTATTGAAAATAGAATGATGAATGGGCAACATGAAGCCGTTGCAGATTTGATATAAATGGTGCTTGTAGTTGGTTTTCCACAACTTTTGATGGTATATGTGAACGGGTGTGGGGTCTTGCGATGTCCACCTCCATCCGAGCACAGGAAATTTAGAACTAAAACATAGGACATCTAATATATAGGCACTGTAGTAAAATGGGGGAATGAGCCTTTCAGTGACATGGGACTTGGATCTAAAATCAAGAACTGTGGATGCTAACTTATCAAACAATATAGTTGCCCAATCCATTATTTCACCACTACATGCCGCTTCCATCAAGGGAACGATTTCTATAGTAAAATTGGTGGAATCATGTAATCCCCACAACCTACACATCATTATCCCAGCATAGCAATATGGGGAGCATAAAGAATCAACCGAGTACTTACCCGAGATTCGTGTTTGTGTTTTGTTGGATTTTGTCTGCAATCCCGAATGGGTTCGGATTCAGTCTCGTTCTCAGCTCGGAATTTCTCGAGAAATGCTGTGTTATATTTCTTCTCTGGCACCGGTAAATGATGCATTTGCCTTAAATCTTCAGCTTGAAAGTAACCGAAAATTCTCCCATCTCTGGTGCTGAAGGTTCTGTCTGTAATTGGGATTTCCTGAATTGCCCATCTCACCACATCTGTATATGAGAGAATTGGTTCCCGAGCCGCTATCCGATGAAGAAAAGAGTTGGCTAAATCCTTTAGATTAGCCTCAGATTTGCGAGTGCTGTCAGCTGAGGCTTGTACTACGGTCACCATTGGCCCTTCGGCTTTGATCAAATTATAGGTACCTTGCCAAGTAGTTCTGGCAAGTCCTATGCATGTAGTATCCGACATTAATCCTTTCTTTTTAGTACCTGGATCAACGATGAGTTGCCCTGTGGCCGGCGAAGCGGAAGCCATTGTAGTTTTCTTGGACTTATTCCCCATTCTTCTTGAAGCTGTTACTTCCGAAGAATTCTGCACAGGAATGATAATGAACGTAATATAGAAAATTGATAGCGCAAATCAAATATGAGTGAGATATATATCGATAAATGCATGGTGAATGATTAACTTAAGGTGGCCTCGGATACAATCTGTAAAAAGATCTTAGGCTTACTATTTGATTAAGTGGCCGTTAAGACCTGTCAATCCTATAAATGCCCATCATTTCGATTATTGGCTGAATGATTTATTTAAAGCGTGCCTTGGATGTTTTGGCGGTTGAGCGCGGATGAATGGTTATTCAGAAGAGAAGGCTTTTAATACGAATTAATCGTAATAAACCCGCTTTAAGATTTTCTTTGAAATCTGCGCTTTTGGCTTTATCGCAATCGGGCGTCAGGGAAATCGTAAATCGTTACATTGGTTCCATGTGGAATCCCTGATCGCCGATAGCGATATTGCATCGCGTCGGGAGTATTGAGTGGGGCACTTTAAAAGCATGCATGGTTGATCGCTGATTGCCGATAGCGATATCGCATCGCATCCGAACGAAAGGGTGTTTTATTGCACTAGCTTATTATTGCCGATATCCGATAACCTATTTCGCATCGGAGAAAAGCAATGGGTCCTTAAGTTGTGTTTCCTTTGTCATTGCGATATGTGATCTTGCGATTGCTTTATCGCAATGATAAAAGATTAATCATTTATATATAAGGCCTTTGATTGGTTCATCAAAAAGGTTTAGTAATGTTTTATTTTATTATTTCGGACCTTTCTGAATAAGACTAAGTTGATACCAATTAAAATTAAAAAGGGACCCATTTCACATTATAGTTTTGGGATAATAATGATATGAAATGGGGGGTTGTTGTAGGGCACAACAGGTTCATAATATCACATCGGGCTTAACTGCTTTGTATTTCGTTTAATTAATGAAAAATGAAATTACAAAGAAAAATAATCATTGATGGATTTCAAAAATGTATTAAATCTGGCATATCACCCCATCGGGTCTGGCCATCGCATCGCATATATACCATATATCTCCACTCGTCGGTGTTCATCGATTGCGATCCGCCGATATCAGCGATCGCAGTATCGCATTGGCCCAGCCCATGACACTATGCCTCTGATTGTCCCTCGACTGCCTTCAACCATTGCGATTTTCGATCCACCTATTACTGCTGATGCGACATGCCGATTGGATCTGGACTATTGATTGGCCAGATCCGACGGTCCCTGTGTAACCACTGTTCAAGCCTTATTTTCATGGTTTTCTTCATGTTTTTAGCCTTTGATATTGTTATTCGCCTTCTCCATAACTTCTCCATTTTTGGTGGTCTTTCCCTTTAGGATGGTTGGAAGACTTAGAGGGTTTTTAGACCCATTATTCAAGGGATTTTGCCTCTTTTTCCTTTGAAAAAGGGCAGCTTCATTTTATGATATCTTTCTGATCTGAAGTCTGTTTTCACGCATTTAAGTTGCGTTGGATTCAGAATGGAGGGATCCCTGCAATGAGACTATTTTTGAGAGCAACCTGCGACTTTAATTTTCCTCTGATTTATAAAGGATGCGTGCCATTTGGCACATTTCACCTCTTGCATGAAGTCTTTTAGACTTGGAGGTTTATCCAGGATCCATTTTTGGATCACGCCTTCCCACTAAAAGAACTTTTGGTCTCCAAAAGACTGATATACTGATCTAAACAGTAAATGAGAGTGACTCACCCTCTTCTTTCAGCCTCCCTACACTTTCCTTTGCATAGTGCCTCTGAACCAAAGTTTCTGACCACTTCCCTTCTCTAGATGGGCTGGTCTTCTTAAGAAGAACTATCTTCCTCCTTACCTTCCTGCAGAACTTCTACTGAAATGGTCATAAAAGGTAG
Organism: Pinus taeda; assembly: GCA_000404065.3. Classification (NCBI taxonomy): domain Eukaryota; kingdom Viridiplantae; phylum Streptophyta; class Pinopsida; order Pinales; family Pinaceae; genus Pinus; species Pinus taeda. Next base: position 7,587 of record APFE030253290.1, on the reverse strand, counting down.
TTTGAGCTTCTTTGCCTTCATCATTACTCCAAGGTGGCTCAAACAAATGTGAAGTACATCTACTTCACAAAAACTTTCATTTGTACCTGTTTGACAAGCTGCCAACAACAACTGTTAACAACAACAAGCATACATACACCAACTAGATGGACTAAACTCCTGTTTCAACAAAAGAAAAAGATTTTCACATCTTGTGAACACCTCCATGTCTTACATCTGCATACAAATGATGGACTAGATAATAAGCCCACAAAACATGCCTTTAAACAGATGACCCTTAAGTCAAGCATGTAGAAAAATACCATTAGGACTCTTTTTCAAAAGATGAAACACTTCATCATTATCTCCATTTGGAGACCAAGTTAACTTCTTTCAAGTCAACATGGCATCACATGCATGTCAAAGCAATAAAACCTGCAAGTTAATTACACATACATGTTCAAAAACAAGGAAATCATCAACATCCCTGTGCTCATGCATCTCATGCTCATGCATGCATTTCATCCCTCAGCCTTCACTTAAGCACACTGTACTTTCGAAGCTAAAATGAAATATAATGTAGATGCATTAATAGACATGCAATCTCAATCGGATAAGAACTCTAACTGTTCCTTACCAATCCATTTCAAAGGTACTACCTTTTCCTACACATCAGCTTCAACATGTGAATCATTTTGAGACACATCATTAATGGAATCTTCACTTCCATTTCTTCCATCTTCTCTTTCCACTTTCTTTGGCTTTGGTGTAACCATTGTTGGATTTAGTGTCCAACACTTTGCAACAAGATGTCCTTGCTTATGGCAGTAAGTGCACTACATGTGCATCCTCTTGATAGCATGATTTGCCTTGTCCAATGGACCTTTGGCTACTTTCTTATTTTCCTTCTTCTGCTTCCTGTATGCAGCCATCATCTAGAAACATTATGGTTATCCAAACCACAAAAGGAACATGCAACTCTTTCCTCATACTTATGTGGAAATTTATCATGATTTTCAAAATCAAAAGGAATATAATTAGAACCAAATTTATACCTGCCTCTTTCATCTTTATTGCCTTCATGAGGAGGTGAAGCAAATGAAGGAGTGGCTCCCTTTGGAACACCATCAAACTCTTAAAGGTTGTTAGAATCTCCCCAATTCTCTGGTTCAATTGTGTGCTTCTGAACACCTGCATCGTGCAATTGATGTTTCAAGCTATTGTATTCCTCTTGGATACAGCCTTCACACTTTTGAGGTAGAGGGCATGAACTGAAACTCCTCCTTGGGACTGTTTCAATGGCCTTCATGGAAGCTTTGGAACTCTATCCATAAGATTGTCCATAGCCAAGACCCAAATATTTAGGCCTTTCCTCAACGATTATTGGTTCAAAAATACCTTGTGCATGCTTTCCCAAGTCCTTTCCTTCATAGCCCATCTTGGACATTAGCTTGGAACCTATGCCTTTTATTTTCAAAAGAACCAATATAAGCATTCTCAGACGAATTTGAAGATAAGTTGGAATGGCTTACCTTCTCTTCAAGCTGGTACTTGACTAAGGCTTCTTGGGAAACAAAGAGCTATGTTTCCAACTCATGCATCCTCTTCAGGTTCATATTTGCAATATGAAGTTGCCTCTCTATTTCCTGCAATTTGTCAGCAAGCAACTGCTTCTCTTCCTTCATGGAATTCAGCTACTTTCTAAGCATGTTGCTTGTCCTTCCATTCTCATACATTTCTCTCACCATATCCATCATGGTGGACAATTCTTGCTTCATGTCTTCATCAAGGAATCTTGTGACGAACATAGAATTTGAGGACCCACTTGTAGAAGTTGTCATTATGCCAATGAACAAAAAAACTTCAATAATATAAATAAAGAGCTTATTCAACAACCTTTTGCAACAAACCTCTTGTGATCCAAAGATTGCTTTGAGGTCCTTTGGGATAGAAGAATGCCTTCAGCCCTTCTCCTTCTTATCCCTCCTGGACTGAGCTATCAATAGCTTTCCCTTCACCTCTGCAAACTCAACAAATAGTCAGTCTACAAACAAGCATACAATCAGCCTCTTGCTGTTCAAACACATTTCAGACAAGCAATCTTTGCTCTGTCAATCAAGCATTTTGATATAACCTTCCTTGAAGGTGGAGTTAATCAATCTTAAGCTCTGATACCACCTGATCTAAAAATTGAGCTCTTAGGCTTCTTGTCTAGCTTACAAGGACCTCTCCCACTTCCAAAGCTTGAACTTTCCCAAGTCTATTTGATTAACCAATGCGGAATTTAGAAATGCTTGAAAATATGGGTGTATGCTTGTATTTTTTTTCAATTGATTATTTGCTTTAAAATTTGTTGTTTGTGTTGATATGTGAATTTGCTTAAACTGATATATTAATGCATATAATAGTGAATAATGCAATAGTAAAAACAAACACATAAGACAAAAAATTAATTAGGAGTTCACCCACAACTCTTGGTCTACATCTCCGTGAGCTCTAGTTAATTCAACTAGGCTCTCTCAGATTATGGTGTAAGTCTTTTACAAGTCTTTGACTCAACTCCTACTGTTTACCCAGAAACAGTGGGTTCAGATACCATTTAATCCCCTGGCTCTTGAAGCTCTGACTCCTGGCTCCGGTTCTTGGCTCTAGCTTTTTGGCTCTTGGTTTTGGCTCTTGGCTTTGACTTTGGCTCTTTGGCTCTGGTTTTGACTCTTGGCTCTGACTCTAGCTCTTTGGCTCTAGCTCTTTAGATCTTTGCCTCTTCGCTCTGGTTTCTTTCTACCTTCTGCAACCTTCACGCTCTCTAGCTTTTCACTTGAAATTCAAGTGACCCCAAAGGCTCCCTCAACTGCTCTTTTTCTTCTGCGCTGCCTCTTTGGCTTCTACACTACCCCTTTGTCTTCTTCTTTACAGCAAAACCCCACCAACAACCTTCAACAGCAACTTGGCCACCAACAATAACTCAGCAACTCCTTGTTATCTGTCGTTTTGTGGCTTTTAAGCCAAATCGCTCTGCCTATTCATTTCAGATTCTCGTCTTTCGGACTCCCTGACCTCCATCTGCTTCGAATCCCTCTTCTAAGCGTTCAATAATCATTGCATAATGCCCTTTGGGAAAGCAGCCACCTGTTCCATAACGGATGAGGGCATCGATGCTTAAAATCCCTTAAAAACAGTCGTTTTGTATTTTACACAGAGAGCACTGCAATACACGGAAAACTCTGCAAAGCACTATCCATCCGTACTTGAAATATTCATAACTGTGCCCTAAACTCCCCTCGGGTCTGCCTGGGAATTGCTATCACATATCGCAATTGCCCTGCTCCTTTGTATTTCGCAATACATTAAAACTGCGAAAATACATATAAAACATGGAAAAATCCCGCTTATCGGACTTGAAATTATATGCATTTATACTTCGGAACCCTTTCGGATCTATAATATTGCATCATGCTTAACGCCTTTGTATTTTGTTTAATCAACGAAAAATGAAATTACAAAGAAAAATCATCATTGACAGATTTCAAAAATGTATTAAATCTGGCTTATCGCCCCATCAGGTCTGGCCATTGCATCGCATATATACCATATATATCTACTCCTCGGTGTTTGCTAATTGCGATCCAACGATATCGGTGATCACAGTATTGCATCTGCCCGGCCCATCGCCTATGCCTCTGACTGTCCCCTGACTGCCTTTGCCGATTGTGATTTCCGATCCACCTGTTACCGCCAATGCAACATGTTGATCGAATTTGGACCGTTGATCGGCCAGATCCAATGGCCCCTGTGCAACGACTGTTGAAGCCTTGTTTTCATGGTTTTCTTCATTTTTTTAGCCTCCGATAGTGTTATACACCTTCCCCATAAGTTCTCCTTTTTTGGTGGTCTTGCCCTTTTGGGACAATTGGAAGAGTTAGAGGGTTTTTAGACCCATTATTCAAGGGATTTTGCCTCTTTTTCCTTTGAAAAAGGGCAGCTTCATTTTATGATAGCTTTCCCATCTGAAGTCCATTTTCGCCCATTTAAGTTGCATTGGATTCAGAATGGAGGGATCCCTGCAATGAGACTATTTTTGAGAGAAGCTTGCGACTTTGATTTTCCTCTGATTTACAAAGGATGTGTGCCAATTGGCACCTTTCACCTCTTGCATGAAGTCTTTTAGACTTGGAGGTTTATCCAGGATCCATTTTTGGATCAATTGTAAATCTATTCTATTTGATGGAGGTCTACAATTTTGAAAATTCAATAACAATAAACTTTGCCTAACCAGTCAACAATCAATGGTAAATGCAACAATGAAACTTTCCTTCTTGAGGTCAGTGAACCTTAGTTAAACTCAGTCTCCATTAGAGGTCAAACAATAATAAAAACAATCAACAACTTAGTGGTCAAACCCAGTCAAATCATGAAGTCAACTTGCAGTCAAAACAATCCTATAACTCTATGGTCAGCCCTGGTCAAATAACTCATTTTTCCTCGATTTCCATGCCATATAATGTCGTCTTATTGGATAGACCTATCCTTGGGTCAAAACATAATCAAACAGTCCCTTAAAGTCCAAAGTCAACACTAGTCAAAGTCTCCTCAAGAACAGAAAGTCATAAGGTGAAGTTAACTCCAAAACTCGCATATATGGAAGAAGAACACACTACCTCAAACTTGTACAACCTAATCAATGAAGGAGGTAGAATAATATTATGTTTTGTTCAATGTTCCAAGTGAGGATGAAGGTCTCCTTTATTTATATGCTTTAGAGGGTGATCAATTTGTCCAATTTTACCCCAAGCTAACCTTGACGAAATGTTCTCTTGTGGGCTTTACATCAAAAGCATATTTCTCCTTATCCATTAATGCTTCCAGGGTCGATTTTGGTCCTCTCAAAAAGAGGAATTTTTTCCAATCATCATCTTAGGTCAATGAGATTCCCAAAGTGGAATTTGGTCCTAGTTGCACATTTTAACACTCCCTCTCAACTAGGGAGAATTCTACCTGCCAGTATCCATCCATCATCATTTCATCTTGATCATGATGTATTATCTATGCATCTCATCTCACCTCTGCTAAATATTGATATAGATAATAATAAGGATCAATCGAGAGTGTCACAAGACATTACCACTCTCCACTGACGAATGCCAGTCCACATAAATTAGGGGTAAAACCCCAATTAGACTTGATCCTGAGCGATCAAGTTATTAAACAACATGCATCTTAGACATAGGGAGTACGAGAGTACATGATGCATCCATCTATAATGCTATGTGTTAGAGTCCTATAAATATAATGATTAATTGATGATTATATAGATATTTATCCAATGGGATATTGTAATTTCTTTTTCCCATTTCAAATTATTTTCAGTATTAAAAATAGAAAAATAAAATAAAAATAAAAAGTAAAATGAAACAATAGAAAAATTGAAGAAGAATTGAAATGCAAAGAAAAATAAAAATAAAATAAGGGGAATAAAGAAAAAATATATAAATAAATAAATATAAATAAAAAAATAAAACCCCAAAGGAGCGCACTAGTTCAATGCCGCCAATATCAATTTATATTAATTTTGTTTTAAAAAAGCTTTGGATAATGATGATTTGATGTTTTGTTGCTTTCCATAAGAGAATTTTCTTTTGAGGCTGAAACTGTTCACACCCGTATCAATGGCGTGGGACGATGTAGACACCCCCCCCCCCCCCGAGACCTTTTGGGACTTAACCAGGGGGGTTCCGAAATATGGTTTACGATAAAACCACCCGAGATAAAGTGGTGACACCTTGTTCATTTTGGGGATTCCCTTCGCTTTACTTCCTACCATTCCTATCCCCCCCTCGAAAAACCACCTTTCGACCCTTTTTTTCCTCGCCTGTTTTCTCCCACTCCATCCTCACCACCCGTCATCCATCGCTTCATCCACGTCACCCATCCTCCATGTCATATAGTCGTTAGATTTTAAATGTCTTGCCAATAATCATGTAATCGTTGGCCATTAAATTTTCTCCCCCCAATGTATAAATTCATAAATGCTACACTCCAAAATGGTAACAATACCATTAATCACCCTCAATTCCATTATAAAAATCTCGTATTAACCTACATTACCCCCTTTTTCTAGTTATTTCCAAGCTCACCAACGCCCTCTGCAAAGTTTCCCCCTTCTGCAATCGATCAAATTATGACTTGGTAACACTTTTTTTTCCAATTTTCCATTTAATTTAATAATGTCTACGCAAAAAGGAAAGGAAAAAATCACTGATGAGAATCCTATGATACCTCCTATCCCTGATTTAGATAGGTCCCCTTTGGTCGATACCTAGTACAAGATAACAAAAAACCAATGCAAATTTGATTTATATGAGCTTCAAAATTGGGCAAATCAGAAATTCTTGGATAATAGTGATGATATGAGAATTTGGGAATCACTCTTGCCTCAGTTTATCTTTCCCAGGACTCATATTTTCCCATAATTCACTACCTGGTGTCATCTCAGGTACCTCCCAACGAGAAAGTAGTAATTGCACAAAACAATGAAATCCTATTCTCAATTACTCTAGAAGCTATTTTTCAAGCCCTTTAGATTAATACTCAAACCCATTTACATCCATTTTCCACTTCTACACTCATGGAGATATACAAAAATCTTACCTGCCCCCAACGGGCCCATATTTTTGAATGTTTTATGCTTGGAAATTCTGAATTGCCTAGAACAAGCCCCCCTTACTTTACTTCTATTTTTCCCAAGATGTCAAGGTAAGTTGTCTCCATGGTTACTTGCCTATTAGGTTATCACACAGACCAGTGGGTAGATCAAGTAGTATTAGGGTTTCTATCAGTGTTTTCAATTGGTTAGAAGTCATTACTCATTTTCAATTACAGTCAATACTTGTTAGACATTTTTCATGAGAAATTTATGAAATTCAATGTTGAAGGTGCATTCAAACACCAATCAATCTTAGAATATTTGATGCTATTATATCAAGCATATAGGTTCAAGTTCTAGTTACAAAATATGGATGATCATGGAAGGCCATTATCAGTCATTTAATGAAATTCTTTAGTTAGAAGGAATTCAAAAGATTATTCATTCAACGATTTTGTGGATCAGTTTTTACATACATCCTTGTGTCTTCTTAGCAACGACGCTATACCAAGGATTTTAGCAGAGATCAATAAGGTTTTGCATCTTACAAAATAGGCTAAAGTTGGAGAATGGTATCTCTACCAGAACTATATAGAGATTCCAATCTATGGGTGTGAGCTTCTTCCATATAGATTTCTAGTGTTTGTGCCAGTGAGCATTTTTTCCCTGGAATACATTAGACATATCCTAAACATGGATGACCTACATTTTGTATCAAGTAAAAAGAAAGAAAAATTCAAATTGAAATCACATGTTGGGCCATGCATTGTGAATACCAGAGAAACAAACAAGGAAGTGGATGAATTACTGAAAGAAATGAAGTTTAATCTCAATTTCACATGGTCTAATGATCCATTTGGGATAATTTCAAAGCTAAGAGTTGAGCAGAAGACCACTCCATATGCACATACACTTAGAATGGAGATAGAGTAATATGCTAATTAGGAGGAGTGGATAGAGAACAC
>APFE030253289.1:3412-42220 GCA_000404065.3 Pinus taeda | reverse complement strand
TTGCTTCAATCCACTTTGTAAAGTAGTCTGTTGCTGTCAGAATCCATCTATGCTGGCCTGAGGAGGAGGGATTGATTTCTCCAATGAAATCCAAACCCCACTACTGAAATGGTCTCTCTGTTGCAATAGGTCTAAGAGGTAGTGGCAGCAATTGTCTTTTTCCTTCAAACACTTGACATTTATGGCATGCTGTAGTAAATCTCTTAATATCAGAGAAGATGGTGGGCCAATAATATCCAGCTCTTAGTATCTTGTTCACAGTGGATTTCTAATATAGATGTCCACCACAGTCTCCTACATGAAACTCTTCCATAATTTTATTGGCCTCACTCTCAATCAGACAATTTAGTAAGATGCCCTCATGATTCCTCCAAAGCAGATGTTCTTCCATGACACAGAATCTTGAGGATTTCATTTTTACAAACCTACTCTTAGTTCTAGATAGTCCTGGGGGAGCACACAGGTTTTGCAACACATAGCAGATATGAGAATACCAAGGGGATTGCTCAAAGGCTACATTGATCTTGGGAGTCGCCAGCTCCTGTTCACTGTCTAGTTGGTTTATATCTAGAGCTTGGAAATTTGTTTCAGACATCAATTTGGCTAAGCCCTGCCCTTTTATGAGTTTTGTAGGTTTTATTTCTATGTCAAATTCCAAAATATTTGCTATCCACTTGCCTCTTCTGCCCTCCAAGTTCTCTTGTGTAAGTATATCTTTGAAAATTGGGCTTGGCACATAGGCAATTACATGGGAATAGAGGATATAAATCCTAAAGTCCTTAATAGCCTTGACCAAAGCATAGGCTTGTTTTTCCATGATCTGATACTTGAGGGGTGCATCTCTTAGGGCTTTGCTAAAGAAAGCTATGGGGTTTTCATTTCCTAGATCATCTTTCTGTAGTAAAACTGCAGCAATTGTGTGTTCTGAAGAAAAGGAGAATATGATGAAGTCTCTATCAAACTGAGGGCTAGTTAGGACAGGGGTTTGGGTAAGAGCAAATTTGATGCTCTCAAAGGCTTGTTTAGCATCTACTGTCCATTTAACTTTGGAATCCTTTTTCAGCATGTTGTTAAGCAATCTGCTAAGCTCAGCTAAATTTGGGATAAATCTTCTCAAAAAGTTAATTTTCCCCAAAAAGGCTTGTAATTCTTTTATATTCCTGGGGTGGGGCATGTGTTGGATGGCTTGGATTCTGTCTGGGTCAATTCTAATACCATCCTTGGAGATAATGTGTCCTAGTAATTTCCCTTCCTCTAGACCAAAAATGGATTTTTTGGGATTCAAAGAGATCCCATATTTTCTGCATTTTAGAAAGATCTGTCTCAGATGATTTATATGTTCTTGGTCTGATTTTGAGAATGGTGTAAGGTCATCCAAATAGATGACTAGGAAGTCATGAATTTCTTTGGCAAAAGCAATATCCATTGCTCTTTGGAAAGTAGCCCCTGCATTTTTCAAACCAAATGGCATTTTAACATATTTAAAGGTTCCCCATGGGGTTGTGAATGCAGTTTTGTCCTGATCATCAGGATGGACTAGAATCTGGTTGAAACCTGAAAAGCCATCAAGCAAGGAGATTCTTGAAGCCCCTACCACTCTCTGCAAGATGTGATCCATCTTTGGTAGAGGGTAGTTATCCTTTAGTGATACTTGGTTGAGGTTTCTTAAGTCAACACAGAGTCTGATTTCCCCAGTTTTCTTCCTTGTGGGCACCAGATTGGAAACCCAATCAGAAAATCTGATTGGTGCAATAATGCCTGCTTTGAACATTTTTTGTACCTCTTGCTCCATTGCTGGGAGGAGCATAGGGTTGATCCTCCTGAGTTTTTGTTTAAAGGGCTTCTGATTTGGCTTGAGTGGGATAGTGTGTTGAATCACAGAGGTGTCATAGGATTTGAGGTCCTCATAACTCCATGCAAACACATCTTGAAACTCCTTAAATAGGTCAATGTACTTAGGCTTTTGGTCAGGTGGTAATGCAGCAGATAGTTTTATGATTTTAGGCTGTTGGACTGTCCCTATGTTGTGTTCTTCAATGGTAGTATTTAGGGGTTCAAATTTTGGTTTATTAGGGACATCATTAGAATCAAAAATGTCTTCCAATGGAGCTAAGCCTATGGGCAGAAAATTGTTCTTTAGCTGTATCACCTCAGTTTCATCCTCAGGTGTCTCTTCATGCTCAATCTGTTGGATTTCTTGAATGTTGTACTGGTTGAAGATTGTAGGATGTAGCATTTGATTGGCTGTTTTGGGTGAGAGCACCTGACTGTTATGTTCATTGTGTATTTGTGATTGATTTTCTGACTGAAGTATTTGCGATTGACTTGCTGGCTCAATATCTATATTAAGACCTGAAAATTCTTCTTGTGAATTGAGAAAGTTTTTGATTTGTATATCATTGTCAAATACTTGCCAGTCCTTTATGTTGTTTGGGACTGATGGCCTGTGTTTTACCTCGGCTGTGAAATGATGATGAGGGTCAAAGGGTAGTTTGCAAGTACTTGCAAACATGGCTAGACTATGAGCATGCAGGTTCTGTGACCTAGGGACTTTGGTGACTTGGAATTCAACAAGAGACTTAAGCAGCTCAGTGGCCACGGCTCTGTATGATCTGAGTCTATTGTCTTTGTTAACAAAATTGCCCTTAACTTGTTGGATGACCAGGCTTGAATCCCCTAGGATTGATACTTTTGTAGCTTGTAAGGATTGTATCAACTTGAGGCCTAGTAACAGGGCCTCATATTCAGCCATATTGTTGGTACATCTGAAGTTTAGTCTGTAGGCTCTACCTTCTGCATAACTGCTTTCTTTGTTGTGCACCCACACTCTTGCTCCTGCCCCTAACTTGTTGACTGATCCATCAAATTCTAGGAACCATAGAGACTCCTTTTCCAGGGGGTTTTGAATGATGTCAGTGTGGCAAGGATTTGTGAGTTGGAGTGTAGGCTGATTTTTTGGTTTGGTCTGCATGACTTCCTTCTCATTTGGTGGAATTGTTTTGTTTTCTAAAGGAACCCTTTTTTTATTATCCTTTTCAAGTATAATGGTTTCCCAGTTGTTTGTTTTGTGGTCTTGAATGTTTGCATTGTTTGATTCAGTCAATGTTTGTATATCAGGATTTTGTTGTTCAACAGATCGACTTGTTTTAATTATCTGGACTTGTTCATTGTTGTTGTTGCCTGTATTGTCATTGAAAAGGATGTATGAGTCTATATCAGAGTGGACTGCATATATGGGAAAGTTTTGAGGCTTCTCTGTGCTACTGACCATGTATTTCATTAGTGACTCCCTATACAATCTCTTGGGTTGACCAAAGACTGTAATAGTAGCATAAGACATGTCTAGTTGAAGAGACCCTTGAAGTTTAGCTCCCCATGATCTTGACAGTAACATCCCATATTTGGGTGGAATATCAGCAACAACTACATCCATTAAGATGGTTTTGTTTGGATATTGGACTAAAGACACACATAAGTCTTTTATTAGGCCTAGACACTTGACTTGACTGGAATCAAATGAAAAGAGGTCCTTGTATGGTCTAGTGATATCCAAATTCAACCTTTCCATTACAGATTTTGGCATTAAATTATGAGATGCACCTGAGTCAAACATTGCATTGTGTAATATTTTGTCATGCACATGCAGGCTGACATAGAAAGGTAGGATTCCCGAGTCAGATAATTTTCCATCAACTTCAGGGCCAAAGAGCAATTCAGGGGTGTCATCCAACACATTAACATTATCCACATTGTCTTTGTTTTTGTCATGAGTGAGTTGGAGAGATCTCTGAATCTGCTGTTTGTAAATGTCATTCTTAGCTAGCTCTGCCAGAGGTATGGCTATTTTCAGTTTACCAATTTCAGTTTCCAGGTCAAAGGGTTTTTCTGTTTGTGTTCTAGTGGTATGGGTAAGCCTGCTTTCTTTATCTGCTAAGGTTTGTTCCTGATTTTGGGGTTTTTGTTTGTTGATCACTTCTTGAGGCCCTTTGCTTGGTTTAGACTGTTCAAATGATGGAGCTTGTGAATTTGGTGTTTGTTCAGTAATATCTTCAATAATTATTCCACTGGTGGGTGAATCAGTTGTATTTGTTGGTTCGGTTACTATGGCACTTTTAGGCTATAGTTTGTCTTTGGTTTTCTCAGGTTGTGATATATTCACAGTCCTACTCCTTAGTTTGTATTGTTTATGAACCTCATAGACAGCAGTGTCATAGCCTTGTTTGAAATCAAATGATTCCCCTGATTTTGTCTGAAATTGTTTACTATCTTCCTCATCCTGATCCTCTTGACTCAAGAAGACTTGGTGCTTGTTATCAAGGCCCATTAGGTGGATATGAGTGTCCTCCGCTTGTTCCTCTGATGTGGATGTCTCAGCATAGTTTTCTTGAAATGGTGGTCTTATTTCAGGATCATTGTTGGCTTTGCTCCCACTAGGGTTTTGGTTCCTCCTGAAGTTTGTAGCCCTGTTAGGATTGTTTGGTGGTGCTTCCCATGAAGATTTTCTTTCCACAGATTCTACTCTATCACCTAACCTTTTCATACCGGAAATTATTGCATCCAACTTCTGGTCTAAGGCTGAGGATTCTTCCTTAAAGACAACTCTCTTTTCTACTTTGGGCCTATTCCTCTTAGCAATCAGGTTTGCTTCAACCGTTACAGCAACTCTCTGAGCTTCTTCGAGGGTTTGAGGGGCTCTTTCTTTCAATTGATAAGCCATATCTGGGTCAAATCCATCTGGGAATTTGTATAAGGCTAAATCCGGGGGAGGTCTTAGATTTTGAGGTATAGCATTGTAGACATTGTTGAACCTAGCATAGTATTCCAAAACTATCTCTTGAGGACCTCTTCTGATCATGTCATATTCACCAAGTATGTGTAAGGGGTCCTTTTTCTTCTCCCATCTATTTGTGAAGGATTGGTAAAGTTCATCAGGGGTTGTGATGTTGTTTGTAGGAAGTGATCTAAACCATGTTCGCACATCCCCTGTCAAGCTTTGGACAAATATTCTCATCCTCACTGTTTCATCATCTATCTCATAATTTTCGAAATGATCTTGCATTCTTTTAGCATGCTGAATGGCTGAATAAGGACCAGTGGAGTCAAAGTATGAAATTTTGGCCTGATAATCTTGAGGTAAGGCCACTGGATTGGCAGGTAGTTGTAGAGGGGCATATCTGGCCATATTTACTGGATTCTGAGGATTAACTAGGAGAACTGGGACAAGAGGAACAACAGGTATCACAGGGGTAACAGGTATGGGGGGTATGACAGTGTGGAATGGAACAACTTGTGTGGGAGAAGAAGGAATGGGTGGGGAACTTTGAGATGTTGACGGGGAGCTAGGTGAATTAGGGGTGGAACGAAATAGGACTTTGACAGGAGTGGAGATGGGGTTAGGATGCTCAGGCTGTGGACTAATGTCAGCAAGTTGATCTTGTTTTTGCTGGTTCCTGACAAACTTGGGGATTGTATTAGGGTTTTGGAAGATGGACGGGGGATTAGGATCAGGATTGGCCCTAGTGTGCTGAAAATTCCTCTTGGGAGCCAGTTTCTGAGCTATTCCTTTTGGATTTTATGAAAACTTTGCATAGCACAGAGTATAGCAAGGATGGGTCAGGATGTTCTGGAGGGATTTGTACGCTTCTGTGTTAGGTATGATGTTTGAATCAGCTCTACCTTCAAGCTACAGATGTCTATATGGGAGCAGTTCTGAAAGCTTCTTGACTGATTTTTAGACTTTAAATCCTGAGCTCCCCAGTGGAGTCGCCATTTATGTTAACACCCAGGTTGTCGTCTTTGACTCTAGAGAGGATACGGCCGGGGTAACCACTAACCAATCTTTGGGCTACAGCTTCTAGCCCAGCTGTAGTCAGAGAGGGCTCTCTCTATTAGTTATGTCACTGCTTTCAGTGAAGGTTTCAGGCTAGTTATTGAGTGCATTCTTGTTTGTTTTTGTGTTTGGTTGGGAGGATGGATTCTTCTGATAGCTTTTAATGTCTGACTTTAGGGGTAACTAATCCATTGGGCAATGGGGTCTTGGAATACTGTTCCCATGAGGTTTTGACTGAAGTGTGGGATGAATACAGGGCCTGTGTGTATTCCATGAAACAAAATGTAAGTAGTGAGAGTGGGGTGGAAACAACCAGCAAAGAGCAATTAAGATTTCTTTACTTAAGCTGAATATTGTAAGAGAGGTTTGTTATCTAGGAGCAATTAATTGAATTCCTAAAACAACAACGCACTGTGATGTGGTAGTATTAAGGGTAGCAGTGAAGAATTACTCTTTAAATACTTTTCAGAAGAAAACATATAAGACAGCTTAGATTGAGCTCAGGGTGGCCAATGACCAAATCTTGAGACTATTCTCTTTCTTTACTACCTAGATTTTCAAATGTGTAGAAAGCATGAAAGACATATGAAACAACGATGAACACAGGTGAAATAAAGAGCCATGAGAAAAACTTATTGAGCCGTGAGATACACAGGAATCCTGCAACTTTGAGCCACACACCAGCAGAGCATCATGAGAGACAATATCTGTAGAAATCCCATTGTTCTTTGTATTAGCTACCTGAATCTTTACAGTGTAAGAGCAACAGAAGAGGAAAACGAGAGCTTCTTTACATCCGGAGTCCAACCCCTCTAAACAAACGCGAGGGGGAATATATAGAGGTTACATACAAAAATATCTCAGGTATGGAGTCATCTGTGAGGAAAATATCTCTTACACTCGTACAAGGAGAGTAGATGAGAAGTAATTGCAAATATAAATGCTTCTTAAAAGCCTTTTACTCTTGTCAGGATAAATCTTTGACCTTTGGGCACTGCGGAGTCGGCTGTGCGGCTTTATCATAAATATAGAATGAAGTGCTCTGTCACTTTGATTTTTGTATCTTCTTGGCCCTACCACCTATACCTATTGATGTTGCTGTTGATGCCGAGTGCTTGTGCTGAGTTGGCTCAGCGTCTTCATATTTGCTGTCATGGCTTTTATCCTCCCTTTTGATGTAATATAAACCTTTTAATAAAAGATTTACTCTTCTCAACTTTGATTTAAAAGTAACTTTATCAAATCTTGCCATGTGTCTGGAGGGGGAAGCTGGTGCCTCAAAATTGACCCTAAGGTCTCATCAGCTTCTGTATACTTGTAGAAATGAGGGGGCTCATCAAACAGATGTGAAACTTCATTTCTAATAAAAAACAAATTATCTAACTTTTCAAAAAGAATTTGCCCTGTTAATGGGCCTGCTGCAGATGTTCCTGGTGTCTCAGCAATCTGAATTGCTGCAAAAGCACTTACCCTCTTGATATATTTTTCGTGAGAGAGTAATTTCCCTGATTCTAGCAAGCTGGGGAGCCCTCTGTCCTGCAGGGCTGCGAACCTGTTCTGAAACTTGTTTATGTCTGCTTGCATATCCTGGATTCTCCTGTCCAGGGTTTGGATTAAATTCTTCATTGTTGTGGCTCTTTTGATCAGGAAAATGGTTTCAGTCCTATTACCAATTCCCATTTTCACCAGCTGGGAACTTGTCCTATAATTGAGGACCTCAATCATTCTGGGGGCAAGGTCTGCCATGTTGCCTAGGGAGTTTCTTGCTCTTTGAAGCTCTTTTCTAGCCCTGCCAATGAGTCCCACTTGTTCATATATAGCATCAATTTACTCCCACTGGTTAGTTATTGATTCTCCAATGGCAGTCCAAATCACTTGCTTGAGCTCTGCTGTCACTTTCTCAAAATTGAGCTGCTTTTCTAGCTCTGCAATTGTCTTCTTTAGAGCTTTCACTTCTCTCTCTCTCAGCTATATTTTGCTTAGACTTATCATATTTCTCTTCTATTTTGGCTAAGCTGTCCTTGGCTTGGCTGAGCTCTGTCATCTGAGCTTCTAGCACCTGAAGTTCTTGCCTTAGTTTCTGCATGTCTAAGCTCTCAGTCTTTTCTGTTGGTGGTGCTGTAGTGGCTGGCTCTGTAGTGGCTGGAGCTGTTTCTGATGCCTGTTGCTTTGGAGGGATGGTGTCTTGAGGGGTCTCCTCAAGGTCTATTGTTTTTGTGGGCGGCTTGGAAGACTGCCCTTCTTCTCTCCTTTGTAGTGCTGCTTCTAGTGTTGTCTCTGTGTCCTGCAGCTTTTGCTGTGTGTCCACCAGCTCTTTATATAGAGTCATCAATAATGCAGTGACATCCTTTTGTTGCCTCTGCTGGGCAACTTCATCTGTTTGTGGATGTAGAGTTGGTGGGATCTTCATCTTCTTCTTAATTGCAGCTATATCTGCATCCCTTAGTTTAAGGACCTCCTGTATGGCCTTAACATCATTGGGATCATGCCCAAACTCTATGATGATTTCTTCTAATGCCTTGATTTTGTTGTCCTTGGCTTGAGAGGATGCCCTCTCCAACTCAAGCTGAGCTGCCGTGTTATTCAAACTGTTTTGCAGCCTATAGTTGATCAAGGTCTTATCTGCCAAAGTGGCATAGACCATCTCACCCGTCTGCTTGTGGAGTTCTATTTGGTCCATGGGGTGGATGTCTTTTGAAAGGACTTCCAGATTAGTCCTTATGTAATCTGCAGCTGTTTGAGGTTGCTGCACTGTAGGGGCAAAATGGCTCATAGTCATTTTGCCTTCTTGTACATCAAAGGCAGCCATTAGTCTCTGTTGGTTTGCAGGAGCCATATTTAATAAATGATTATAAAGCTTAATTTTGATTGGCTCACTCCTCCTCTTGGCGTCCTTGAACTGCTCCTTTATGCCTGCAGCTGTATTCTTGTCTTGTCCTGAGGAGCTGACCTCCCCAAGTGCTGCCTTATCCTGCTCCTGATGCAATGAGCTGGCAGAGGTCTCAAGGCTTTGCATTTCTTCTTCTGAGAATGGATTGAGCCTCTGCCTTTTATCTGGATTTTCTGTGAGAGGGGTGTCCCTCTCCCTTTTCCTGTTGGTGTCCTCCCTCTGAGGGGTTTGGAGGACAGATGAGTCCACCCTAGAATCCTGTCTAGGAGGCGCCATGCTAGTTGTTTTTTCTTGAGTGGCTGCCTGGCCTTCTCCTCTTTGTGTCTCCTGATCCTGTTGATCAGTTTGTTGTTGCTGATGGCCCTGTTGGCCCTATTGGCTCTCTTTTTCCTGCATTTCTATGTCCTTTCCCTTGCTTTGTTCTTGAGCTGAGGTCTGTGCTGCCTTTTGAAATGTTGCAGATGAGGAGGCTGGTGCTGTTATATGAGAGCTTGTTAGAGCAGGCACCTGAGAAGGACATTCCAAGTCAGCCATTTTCAACAAATGTCTCCTAGCCCTCTCAACTAGCTCTTCTTGAGACACAGGCTCTATCAAGGTGTTTTTCCTCCATTTTGGCTGGTTGGCATGTCTCGATATGTGGAGCATGCTATCATGCTCATAGTTGGAGAGTTTGTATTTTTGTCTCCTCCGGGATATAAAGCCATTGGGGTCATATGGTTTCCAAAGGAAGCTTTATGTTAAGCCAAGGCATTCCAACATTCTCTCTGCCTCTATCCACCCTTCTCTTTTGTTCATAACAAAATGCCCCAACTGGTTTTTTACTTTGAGTTGTGCCTTCTTGCCTCTCCCTGCAAAGTGGATTTGATCGGCATTGCCGAATTGTCTGAAGTATTCCAGGGCAAAGAGCCTCATGGGCACAAACCTGGGCAGTCTGAAAGGCCTCAGTTCACATCCATATATTCTAATCACTGTGTGATGCTGGTAGAAATACCAGTCTCCTATGCCATAGGCAGTGGATAGTTGTAATATCCTCTGCATTTCATTAGTGAGTCTTGGAGGAGGTTCTGTCATGAACAGAGACAGGGCCGGATGGATGAACAAATCTATGAACTCACAGTATGTATAGGGTGAGTATGCTTGGACATGGAAGATTGAGCTCCAGTACACCACTGATCTTGGGTTTCCTGCAGCATCATTTCTCTTAATATCAAAAGAGAATTTCTCATGTTGGTAATAGAGAATAAGGTGATAAATGTATGAAGTGTATCTGAGCACTCTCTCCCTAGACAGGTGCAAGAATTGCTCATGAATCTTGTCAGAGATGTATGTGGCATAGTCATAGCAGATGGGGGCCTTACCAGGAGAAAACATTGTCATCATGACCAGCACAGTTTCCTCTATGAATTCCATTGACTTGTACCCCAGTACTGAGCTTATCATGTAGGCTAGGTCCAGGCCAAGTTGATTCAAGTAGCCATCAAAAATAGGAGGGTGTAGCACTGTATCAGATTTCCGAATGAATAGTTGGTTCAGCTTCAGGATCTCTGTCTCTGTAAGTATCTTGGACCCTTGATTGATTAGGTCCAGCAGGGATAAAGGAATGAGTTTCCTTTGAGTTTTGAATTGGACCATATCCCTGATGGCCTGAGGGGTAGTGTAAAATACAACCTCGCCTTGAGGATTCATTACTACCCTCTGTGTTGGATCATAACCACCAGCACATAAATAGATAAGGTCAGGGAACTGGTTGACTTGGGGCATTTTAAAGGTTGGGAGGGAGGACTCCCAAATGCCTAAGATATTAGTCCCATCCCTGTGCCTAGCCCTGAATTCATTTAACAAATGGATGTGAAATGTACATCTGGAGGGGGATTCTTCTGAGATCTGGTAGTCTAAATCTGCAAAGTCTTGCCAGTCCAGCTCTCTTTGAGGAGCATTTAGGGGAGTGACATTGAGGGCTGCTGTGTTAGTAGGCCCCTATACTACTAGTGTAACCCCTTATTGTTTTTAGTACAACCCACTTATTATATTGATGTACCCATGTAGTGCCCATATTGTTACTATTGTGCCCCATAGAAGCCCACTATTGTTATTATTGTGCCCTTACATTATTATTGTTATGTCGGCTCTGATTATGTTATGACCCCATTAGACTCCTATATATAGAAAGGAGGTCTTTTCATTTGTATCATCCAAGAATTGTTCATTTATGTAATGTAAAGGAGGTTGCCCCCTCGAAGAGGCTGAATTCTAAGGCGTGGATCTCTCTTTTCTATCTTTTTGTGAGCTGGTTTCATAACAATTTCTCTGACTTCTGGAGGGATCGGACCATTGGCCCAATAATTTAAATGGCCAAAGTACTAAAAAACTATCATTCATTCATTCTCACAAGTCATTTCCTAAGTGAAAATCCTACTTTACTTAGGAAAATACATAACATCACCTGAAAAACCCCTTTTTCATCTTTAGCCTAAGTTTGAATATATGCGTGAAATTTTTTAACTTGGCGCTTTTCATTTCATAGTCATATTAACTTTAGCACATAGTATATAACTCCCAAATAAATTTTCACCTTTTCCCGTATTATTTAATTATATATAAATCCCCAAATTATTATATATTCTCGCCCCGGTTAAATATAACCATAAACGCTGTCTAAAAGGGATTAGTGGGTTTATTCGAAATTTATTCATAACCTACCTCCCCACTTTGCAATCGGGATTAGTTAACCCTCTTGGTTAACTAATAACCTCCTCTCATCCAATCACAATCCCCCCGATACAATTAATAAACGTTTAATTCAGTCGGGCCCGCCGCAGTGAAGTTCTGTCAAGCTCCACTCTCGTTCGTCGTCCAATCAATCCCCTTTCATCCGACGATTGACATTGATATCGCGCCCCCCTGGTGACCGCGCTTTAACTCGTGAGCACCAGGTGGTTTTCTGCCCGTACTTTCACCACACGTTGTGCAGTCAATATGATCGCTCGCCCTCGATCCAAAACCTCCCAGCCCCAAAAGCGGTGCGATCACGTACTGCTTGTTAGCACCTAAATCTGCCTTAGGCTGAAGGAAGGCAAAATTCAGGGTAACCACAAACCACGTTCAGTCTGGTAGCTAGCCCTACCAAAACAGGAGAGGGCTCTCTCCAAGTCACGCTCAGTGAATAGATAAATGAAATGGTCTGAGATGACTTACTGTGAAATATTGATCTTAGGCTAGTAAGTGAATATGGATGCAAGAAATGATTTTTATGAATGATTGTGTTTCTGGGATGGTATGGGACCAATGGACTGCAATGAACAAATAATTTAATACAAAGGCACAGATTACTTCGTGAGGCAAGATAGGCGGAGAGTCCAACAATTTAGTTTGAGATAGCGCGGAATGGAGAGATTGTTTAGAAGGGTGAAAAGGGCATGGGCAACATGAATCCTTTTGAACAGAAGAAGAACACTGAATATGAAATTTTCCCACAGGCAGAGCAATAAAATTGAATTCTACCTTGTCTAACTTAGAAAATTTCACTGGAAATGAATATGAAATGAACTATGAAACATAACAAGATACATATGAAACATAAGAGACACATTTGTTGCACTCACAACCACATGAATCTCATGAAATAGAGCCGCTGTGTTTCATTAATCCTCTGTAAAAATATACAATGAAGAAACATAGTTTCTTTCCCACAATCTCCCAGAAGTTACGAGCCAACCAACCCTTTGCAAATGGTTTGCATACAATATATAGAATTTGCAATGAAGAGATAGAATGCCCAAGGGTTGGGGAGTTACTCGAATCATTACAAAATGGAGGTGGAAATCCAACCATTAGCTATAGGTGCAACATTACAAACATGACAAATGGCTTGGGGTGACTGTTTGCCTTCCTTTGCCACTTGAATAGAAGCCAATCTGGAGTGAAAATACTTTAAATGCCACCTTATGTGCTGAAAAAGTGAAGTGTAGATGAGAGGGCCCACTTATGAAAAGTCGCGAATCGAAATTTCGTGAAAACAGAGGTAAATTGGGCTTTTTTTCCTATATGCACCGCACCACTTTGTATATGCACCGTGCCACTTTGGGGCCAGTTTTGAGCACTTACAAGAGTCCAAAATGTACCTAAGTGTTCTTGTTGGAAAGCCTGTCCTATCTGCTTTCCAACCCAAGTGGAATTTTTTAATTTGGAGCTCATTTCCCCTCCAAATCGTCATTCTCCCAAGACTACTTCTTGTGTGTCAAAATAGGGGTAGAGAGGCCATTTTTTGGGTGTTTTTGACCTCCTAGAGACTCAAATCATGCCCAACTTTCTTGCCCGAGTGCCAGTAGTCGTGATTTTGCATGCTGAATCCAAAACTACAAGCCATTTCTCATTTGGAGCTCCCAATCCTACGCGCTGCGCCATTGGCGCGGCGCACAGGGAGAAAAAACCTGTGTTTGTGACCAAAAAATTTCCATGAGACAAAATTGTCCCAAATTTCTTGAAATTTGGGCTGGAGGTTCTCTAAGAGGCACTATGCTGGGCCACATAAGCTTCAGCCAAGATTCTAAGCCGATCTTGCTCTTTTGCCTCTTTTGTTGCTTTGCTCAATTTTGCCTTCAAGCTCCTTATCCGGGCCTTTGCACTCATGTTCCGTGCCTTGTAATGATAAACCATCCTCCTTAGTATGGTTTTGTCTCTATCAAACTTCTCTAGTAGTCTCTCCAGGTGTATGTTGATCCGCTCTAGCCAGGACTCACGATCATTGTTGATCTCTTGCTCCAAGGTAGTGAGCTCGATCCTCCTTTGCTGGGTAGCTTGTCGATTCTCACGAATGTTTTGCAGCTCCATGATCTCATGCTGGTCCTCAAGATACTTGTTTCTCTGCTCCAAATACTTGATGATCCATCTAGCCTTCTCCACATTGAGTGACAAGTCTTGGATCTCCGTGTTCTGCTCTTGAATAGTCATCCTAAGTTTGGCATTCTCCACCTCAGCATCATCATCCTGAATGAGGATGAAATCCGCCTCCTGTTCATCTGATGGCCCCTCCTCATGCGTGGGCCTCTTGCCCTTGTCCTATACCTGTGTAGTCGATGCCGGAAGCGAGGCCTCTTCCACCCCGGGTGGAGGTAACACTCGCTTTGCTGTTGCAAACAAGTACCTACTGCCTCTCTGATATGTCACGAATACTGGCATAGTCGTGGTCTCATGGTGCTCATACTGATGAGAAGGACCACCTATCTCCTGCTCTGGCTCTGATAGTACCTGTGATGTGCTGAAGAGGTCATGGGAGATGAAGTCCTCCCAAACAATGCCCTGCAATCCCAATCAATGATCTACCAAAATCTGGATAAGAGCAAAGTGATACACACTGTTAAGCTGCTGCTGAGGGGTCTTATGTAGCATGAAGGTGTTGATCCTCTCTATGTTCCTGCATATGAAAAATGGGAGGTTCATCATCCTCACCCTGGTAAAGTGCATGAGCAACCTGATGTGGTAGGCATATAGACGAGAGAACCTCCCCTCACAGCTGAAGTATTTCATGATCAATTTCATGAGTGGAGCATACTCATCTTTCAAGTATCTGAAGGGAAATATTCTTGTGAGCTAACTCAAGAATATGGCCTTGATGTAAGGCTCATAGTGTTGCCTATCCACCTTCTTCTTCTTATACCACTATTCTCCAACATTTGGTATGCCTGTTGCCACTGAGATAGTTTCGGGTGTCAATGTGAAGGTGACCCCGGCCAAGATAGATTGACCTCCATGTAGATGAAGCACAAAAAGACGGGCCAACTCATGATGAACTCTAACATTAGCCACCCTTTGACAAAATTCAAAACATGCTAGGTGCTGGAAACATGACATGGCAAGAGGGCATGCTTGTAATTCAGTGAGGGCAGTGGGCTCATCCCTAACATGTTTGCCACTCTTGTGATGTCTCCTGGGAGCTTGCTCTTCCGGGGATGAGTCACTTTGTGTCTCCATCTCATACTCTGATGAATGCTGTGAAGCCACGACTGCTGTGTGTACTGTATTTAGGCTGCCCTTTGATGGTGGTGTGAAGCTGGGTGCTCTTGTGATATCTGTCACCAAGGGGAACAATGAAACAAAAGGGAGTATTAGGAGGGGAGTAATGTGATAGGAATAGGGGTTAAGGGGAGAAGTTTGTTTAGGGATATGTAGGGGTTTGGGTATTTGATAGGGTAGGGTTTTGGGGTTTTGACAAGGTAGGGTTTTGGGGTGTTATGTTAACAAGTAGGACGAGGGGAAGGGAATAGGGTTTGGTAGTGTTTTAGGGTAGGGATAATAGGAAAAATGAGAAAGGGAGGATAGGGAAAAATGGTAGGTGAGGGAAAAATGGTGGGTGAAAATGGAACCTTGGCCTCAATACCACAATTATGCAACCCTAGCCACCATGGTTTTGATGGTTTTTGAGTGGTTGGTCTTATGAGTTTTGTTGCATTCACACATAGCCATAAACCACCAAATCATTTATAAAATTTGATGAACAAGTCATGTCATAGAGCCTACCTTTCACTTTGATGGGCTTCACAAAAAATTTGAGGTGATTTGGCACTGTTTCGGCGCTTGGTCTATGTGCACCGCGCGCAAAACCCAGTGCGCTGCGCCCTGGATGTGCACTGCGCATGTTGAAAACTTGAACTGAGGGCTGGCTCTGTGTGCGCCGCGCCCCTGTGTATATGCGCTGCGCCCTAAGAACTGCCTCCAAACTTGCTCCAAACACGCATGATGCACTCAAAACACTTTGCAACATTTCTCTAAGGCTTGGATTTAGCACAATGACTTTGTTTTTGATGAAAACTTGTATATAAAGCCTTGGAAGTGATGGGTTAAATTTTTGCTTCTTCAAAAACCCATTTTTCTAATGTTATGTTTTGACACTTTTTCACTGACTTTAAAACACATTGATTTTCACTTTCCCTTTGAAATTTTAGCTCAAATGATGAAATTTTCGGCACTCTTTACAGGGATTACACGACAGGACATTTGGCCACGGAAACCATGCCTGCACCTGAAGAAATCAACTGTCGAATTTTTTGAAAATTTTATCACAAATGACATTGTTTGACTTTTCTTCAAAACAGAGTTTTGAAGAACATCGAAGTCTATCCACATGACGATGAAACTCTATGAATCATAACTGTGTAAGGGCCTCACTCTGGCCTGCCTGGCTTTACTGGACATGATTAAAGACCAAATTGATGAATCCCTAGACCTAACTATCGAAAAATGACTTTTGTCCTTTAAAGGACCAGACCTTGTCTGTCATGGAATTTGGTGATTATTGACAAAATACCTGAGCCAGCAGGAGCCAGACATGAGGGGAAGTGACTAGCCTGACCTTCTCCGTCAGATTATGGCATGTCCCTAGTGGAATGCAGCTGAGTGGATGAAGCGAGACACCTAAAAATGAAATGCATAAAGAGTTTTGATCTCTGACGGAGGAATTGTTAGTTTCAGTCTTTGCAACCTTCTTCCAGTGATCAAACATGCTCTTACACAAGTGATTTTAAGGTGTCAAGGTCAAATTTTATCATTTCAGTGAGTCTTCAAGTAAAATTTGGTCACTAGGCATTAGGTCTGGGGTTTGATTTTTTCCTTGTTAAAGTTGTCAAAATGATGTTCCATGTCACCATTCAGCTGAGTCTACCATCATTTAGAGGGTTTTCATCATCATGTCAAGTTCCATTGGGTCATTTCACACCTTGTTCATGTTTCAGTTGCGCCTATGGCAAGGTTCATTTCCCTCTCCTAGGGTTTTGAAGCTAATTTCTCTTGGATGGTCAAATCATCAGAAAAATTGTATCCTGATGTTCATACACCTTCCCCTATCCCCAAAATACCTTATCAAACACTTCCCATCACTGAGATCCCCCAAATTCCTCATTTTCGCATAAACCCTAGTTTCTTGCTACAACCTAGCAATTTTCTATGGTTGGGCCTGTGTTTTGCCTTTTTGGACCCCTTCCCCTCACTCAATTTCTGAGATTCCACTTTCCCCTACTTCCTAACATCCCTCCATACTTTCAAAAATTTCCTCAAGAATTTAGAAGCTCCCTATCCCCTTCATTTCGCTTCATTCCGGCAAATCCCTTGTTCCACACATCGGGATATGTTTCACTCAAATGATGTTTCTGAGAAATGGAAGATGAATTTGGAAACACTGAGAGAGGTTTTTTTCCAAAACATGCCAAGAAAGAAAAATCGCCTTCACTTTTTACACAGGTGTCATGGCTTTGGAGAAATCTCAAAAATATAGTTGCCTTGGGAGAATTGATGCACCTCTGAAGTTACCTTGGGAAACATCAAGTTTTCTCCTAGCTAAGTTGGCCAAATGACTTGCTTGATGAGTCAAATGATAACTAGACACAAAGAGATTTCCAATGAGCTATCATGAGCTCAATTTTGAGTTGAGGAAGGCATTCAAAAGTTGACTGTAACAACACTCTGCCTTGAGACAACCTCACTGGGCACATTTTGACCAGTCTTGGGAGATTTGACTTTTGATAGGGAAAATGAACTCCAAATTAAAAACTTCTAGCTGGGTTAGAAAGTAGACTCAAATACCTTTCCAACGAGCTATCCTGCGCCCAAGTTTGACACCAGGAAGGCCTCCAAAAGTCTTCTGAAAAAACAGCTACGCACAGGCTATATGCGTCGCGCCTCAAGCCCAGTGCGCCGCACACTGGCGCAACACTAAAAATCTAGAGCTCCAAATGAAGAAAGGTTTAGATTTTTGGATTCAGCATAAAAATTCATGACCATTGGTATTTGGGCAAGAAATTTGGAGCATTTTTGAGGCATATTTGGTCTTTTGACAAATTTTTGTGCACAAACAGGTTTTTTCTCCCTATGCGCCGCGCCACTGGCGCGACCCTAAAATTCTAGAGCTCCAAATGAGGAATGGCTTGCATTTTTGGATTCATCATGGAAAATCACGACTACTGGTGTCCGGCCAAGAAATTTTGACAAGATATGAGTCTCCTAAAGGTCAAAAAACACCCAAAAATGGCCTCTCTGCCACGTTTTTGACACACAGAAAGCAGTCTTGGGAGAATGAGGATTTGGAGGGGCAAATGAGCACCAAATTCAAAAATTCTAGTGGAGTTAGAAAGTAGACAGGACAGGCTTTCCAACAAGCCCATTTGGACACATTTTGGATACCTGGAAGTGCCCCAAAATAGGCCCCAAAGTAGCGTGACGCACAAAGAAAATGGTGCGGCGCACAGAGGAAAAATTGCCAATTTGCTTCCATTTCGCGAAATTTCGGTTCACGACTTCTCCAAGTGGGTCCGCTCATTTACAATTCGGCTTTTTGGCATGAAAGGCGACAGTTAAAATGTTTTTTCTCCATATTGGCTTCTATCCAAGTGGCGAAGGAAGGCAAACAGTCACCCCAAAGCCAAATGTCATATTTGCAGCGCTGCACCTGTAGCTGATGGTTGGCTCTCCATCTCCATTTCGAAATTATTTGAGTAACTTCCCAACCCCTGGGTGTTCTATCTCTTCCTCACACATTCTATATATTGTATGTAAGTTATTTGCAATTGGTTGGTTGGCTTGTAACTTCTGGGAGATTGTGGGAAAGAAACTTTGTTTCTGCATTGTATATTTTTACAGAGAATTAATGAAAGGCAGCGCCTCTGTTTCATGAGATTCCTGTGGTTGTGAGTGTAGCAAGTGTTTCTCTTATGTTTCATATGTATCTCGTTATGTTTCGTATTTCATTTAGCATTCATTTCTGGTGAAATTTTTCGAGTGAGATCAGGTAGAATTCAATTCTATTGCTCTACTTGTGGGAAAATTTCATGTGTAGTGTTTCATTCTTCTGTTGAAAAGGATTCATGTTGTCCATGCCCTTTTCACCTTCTTAATCAATCTCTCCATTTCTTTGTTATGTTCCATAGTTTCATTTCGTTTTCATTGCTGGTGAGATTTTTCGAGTGAGATCAGGTAGAATTCAATTTTATTGCTCCACATGTGGGAAAATTTCATGTACAGTGTTCATTCTTCTGTTGAAAAGAATTCATGTCGCCCATGCCCTTTTCACCTTCTTAATCAATCTTTCCATTCCACCATATTTTAAAATTAAATTGCTATGCTTTCAGCCTACCTTGCCTCACGAAATAATCTGTGTCTTCATGTTAAGTTCTCTGTTAATTGAAGTCCAGTGGTCCCATAAAATCCCAGAAACGCAGTCATTCACGAAATCTCTCATTATTTTCATTTCCACTTACTAGCCTAAGAAAAATAGTTCGTTTGAAAGTCATCTCAGTCCTTTTCGTTCATCTATTCACTGAGTGTGACCCGAAGAGAGCCCTCTCCTGTTATGGTAGGGCTAGCTACCAAACTGAGCGTGGTTTGTGGTTACCCTGAATTTTTCCTTCCTTCAGCCTGAGGCGGATTTAGGTGCTAACACGACTGATCAGACCGACTCTAACACCGCTTACCACCCTCTGCTAGCGATAAAACATCACATCTCTGCTTGCGTCATCGACCCAATAAATCCAAAAAAGACCTCGCCAACCTTAGTTTTGTTAAAAACGAACAAATGTCATTTTCGCTGTAGTTTGCTGCGATCCGTGCTCCCATGCGGAACAACGTCCAAGTTAACTGTTCCAGTTTCCCAACCGCCACCTGATCAGAAAAACTACAGCAACGTGCTCCGCAGCCTGTCATCCAACCTGCCATTGTACTGTTTACTTCCTTAATATAGGTATTTATCCAGTTTACCCTGCAACCCTATAATTTCGGTTTTCTACTGAAAATTCAACAAAAAAGGGGCCAAATTTCAATTATAAAACAATCTGTGGTCGCCATATAAAGTCCCAAACTTGCTGTTTGTTCTATTTTCTCATAGAAAGTCTGAATTCCATTTTTGAATCCACAAGAAAAAAAAATGGAAACCCCTATAGCCCTGAATGTCACACCCATGAACGCTCCTCACAAAGACTTAGATTATCTACCTTTGGTCGATAAAGATTTTCAGATAAAAGACCTATCTGGTGATGGTAACCATCTTATGATCTTTTGCAAAATCAGAGATAGTTATCTGAATAAGTTTGACATTTTTGGACTGTGGGAATCTAACCTTCCCATGTATTTCCTTCCCTTAGTCCATGTTTTCCCAGACATAATTCATCAATTCTGTGTTAATTATGATCCCAACCAGAGAGCTTTATGTCCCCATTACAAACTGTCCTTTTTCGCATAACTGCTCAATCCATCAATGAAATGATACAATTCCATTCCAGTCAGCCCCTCGCCCCTCTTTCCATGGGATACTTACTTGAAAAAGCCTCTCAGTTATCTCAATCAGAAGTAAACCGCATTTCCCAAACCTTCATGTTACCAAAGTACCAGCCTAAAGGTCCACCTCCTTATCTGCAAACTTGCTTCACTAAAACTGGAAGACTCATTTTTGATATGATATCCTTGATAATGGGATTTAACTCTAGTGAATATGTTGATGATATTACCCTAGTGTTACTATCAATCTTTACTCCAGGACAACCCCCTGCTGTCAGATATGACTATGCCTCTTATATTGCGAACAAAATCCATGATCAGTTCCTAAATTTGGAAAGGAAAGGAGTTTTCAAATATACCTCTTTCATATACCATCTCATGTTATACTATCAGTTAGATAACTTTCCATTCCATGTCAAGAAACTGGACACTAGAGGAAATCCTAGATCTGTCATATTTTGGAGTTCAATCTTTCATAATACCATTGAGTCCCCTTACACTTATAATGAGTTCATTGACTTATTTGTACATCCAGCAACCTCTCTATTCATAGGAGTTTCCCCTCCTAGGATCAAGGGTGACAGGAAGAAAATTCTCCAGCTCTCTAAGAAATACAGGATAGGTGACTGGTACCTATACAAAAATCACACAGAAATCAGGATGTATGGGTGTGAACTTCGCCCTTTTAAGTTACCCAAGTATGTTCCCATGAGATTATTTGCATTGGAGTATTTCAGGCAGATCATAAATGAAGATTTAGTCCATTTTTGTAGTGCAAAGAAGAAAGCTCAGCTAAGAATTAAGAACTAGCTAGGCCCTTTTGTCATCAACTCTAGGGATGCATGGAAAGAAGTTGAAAAGATTTTAGAAGACCACCTTAAATTAAGAAAGAGTTTTAGATGGGTACCATATGACCCCAACAATTTTATATGTGACAGAAGGACAAAGAACAAGTTATCCCCATGTATTCATCATAGGATTCCAGAAATTGAGCAGTTTAAAAACTTGGATGAATGGATAGAGGGAACCCTAGTTGAAGAGGTTAGTGAGCAGGTCAATATGGAAAATGCTATGAGAGATCTTGAGAAAAACCTTGACTTGGATTCTTTTGGGCAGATACCATTCAAATGGTCTCAAAAATCAACAATTGGTACATCCACTGCTGGAACTTCTCAACAGCCTCCACAGGAAGTCAACATACCAGCCATAAGAACATCCAAAGGCAAGGAAATAGAGACTACAGAATAGCCTACAATGACAGATCAGCCGGGAATTCCTAAAGAACAGGGTCAAGTGCCAACTCTTCCAGCTCAAACTAATGTAATAGAAAGTCCAACTTTGCAAACTCCTCTAAATGAGGAAAGAAATAAAAAGAGGGACACAGAAATCACTACCCCCACCAGTGGACCTATAGGACAGCTTGGAGCCAAAAGATAAAGACTGAATCCTCTGTCAGAAGAGGAAATAATTGAAGAGACTGTAGACAACCAAAGAGAAGAAAGAGAAGCTAGCCAACAAAATTTTATAGTGGGCGGAACATCCACTAGCTCGTAGAGGCAGGAGCTAGAAAGAAAACACAGTGTAGAAGTGTCATCCCTTAGGCCACAAAGTAAACAGGCCTCGGATATCAAGAATACATTCACAGAAATAAAGGCCAGGAATGACCCAGTGAGGATTCAAATGTACAATCAATATTTAAAAATGGCCCCCACAAATCAACAAAGGCTAATGTCAACCTATGACATTAAAGAGGGAAAGATGATAATGAGTTACTTCAAGCCAAAGGTTCAACAACTTCAATCAGAAGCAGATAACATCAGAACAAACTTGGAGGTCTTTGCTAAGGATATTCATCCTATGGATCAAATTGAACTTCACAAGAAAATTGGAGAAATGGTCTATTCCACATTGGCTGGTCAAGGAATGATGGCCCACAAGTTACAAAATTCCTTGGATAATACAACTGCTCAAATACACTTGGAGAAGGCCTCCTCCCTGGCCAAGGATAATAGAATAAAATCATTAGAAGAAATCATTATTGGATTGGGACATGATCCCAAAGATACTAAAGGTATAGAAGCACTGATCAAGAAGAAAGAAGAAGACATTACTGCCCCCAGGAAACAGCTAAAGCAACCTCCTTTAAGGCACCCACAGACTGCTGAAGTTATTAAACATAAATCTAAAGAAGAAATGATGGACCTACTCTTGAAACTCAATGAAAGATTAAATGATACAAAGCAGGCTTTAGAAAATGCACTAAAGGACAAGCAGGGAGAGTCGACCTCTCAGCCTCCTGAAGTAATACCCATAGTCTCAACAGTAGTCCCATCTACACTTGGGACAGTCTTATCCCTAAACATCCCAACAGCCACAAAAGAAGTGGTCACAGGTATAGTTACAATAGGAACAACACCAGGCAGTAGCACCAATTTGAGCACAGAAGAGCTGATAAAGGCAATGGAAGACATGAGGTTACAAGTGTCAGAATTAAAACAGGTAAAAGAACAGTTGGCTAAAATGGAAACAGATTATAATATCTCAAAGATAAACATTATGGAGAAAACAAGGGAAATCAAAGCTTTAGGAAATAAAGTAAAAACATTAGAAAAAGATCTCACTTTTGACAAGCCCCTGGCAGAGATCAAGAAAATTCTTTGGGCCAACATCACTCAATCTATAAATGATGTGTGGTCATCCATCCAAGTGATCTTTGAACATATTGATCTAGTGAAAGCAGCATAGGGACAAATTCAGATGACAAGAGCTTTTTTAGGACAAATGCTAGATGAATCCAACAGACTTATACACTTTTTGAATAACAGAAATAAGGAACAACTGGAAGAACTTGGCATCTCAGACAGGACAAAAACTATTTTGGAAATCAAAAGGGTGCTAACCAAGAGAACTTTGATGTAGAATTTAGAGAGAAGATGTCAAGATATGTAGGTAGAAATTAATTCTTTCATGGAGAAGTTCAGTATTTTGCAAAATAAAGGGCTACCAAGTCCTCTGGTGATTAATGATAGATTAATGAAACACATAGATTATGTAGGCAAATTGAATAAGTACGCTGGCAGTCAAGCTAGTTCATCAACAAGTGCATCAGGAATAAAAGCACTCCCCACAGGCCAAGTTCTCTATGATAGCTTAGAGAACTTATTCTATGTTGAGCATGAGATAAAGCACTTGTTCACAATCCAGCCTACCTTTTTCAGATATACAGAAACTGATGAGACCCTGAGGAAACTTCAGAAGCACAAATTGCTAGAGCAAGAATGGTGGGAAGACATGTTAGAAATTTTGTAAATTTATCTTTGGTAAAATGTAAATTTTGGGCTATTTACCATAGTAAGATGAACAAAGGTGAACAAGGATCAAATAGGTCGAAGTGTATCATAACAGGTAAAGAGTATCAGTCAAAACAAGGTAGCCAGAATAGGGTTACCAAAGAAGATAGTAGCAAGCCAAATTCTAGGGCTTGCCTCCAACACACTCAGCGAGAATAGGAATAGCACAACAACAATTTGCTTTTCTCCTATCTTCGAGACCAGTTGTCTCTATTTTTCTGTAACTTATTCTTAGTCATCCTAGAATGTATCTCACTCTGTTAGGAGATATTTTTTGTAAAATGTTTGTACAAATACCCCCTCAATTGGAGTATTGAGGGTGGATTCATATACATTGTTGTAATATTGGTTATTTTGGAATAAAGTGCTTGTTAGACTCAACTTTTGCATGGCTTGCTGGACAAAGAATTAATGCAAGGGACTTTTCTCAGAATTCTTGAATCAAACACCGGATCAATAAGTCCTCTATACCTTGTGTTTTAAAGTTTTCCTTGTTTATAATATCATCTATGTTTCACATCTGAATGATAAACGAAAAAGAGTAACTAAGAATATGCTTAATTGCACTCTGTTTTAAATCGTTATTATTCTCTATGTTTTCTTCAAAATTAGTATAAACAGTGAATTCTTAATTGCTCCTGTTTTCTAGTTTATTCATCTTAATCATTTAGTAAACAATTCTTAATTGCTCTTTATTGATGGTTAGTCATGTTTTTCTCTCTTAAAGTATGTTGAAGGATTCTTAAATTCCCTTTAACCCTTTAAGCCCATCCCATTTTTTTAAGTCTCTATTTGCTCCTTGTCTGATTATCTTGCTCTGTGAAACCATCCTTTGTTAAGAAACCAAGTCCAGTTAAGCCATCTTCTTTGACTCCATTATCCAATGGCCTAAACTAGTAAGTCCTACCCTCTGCTATTGAATCTCACCACCCAAACTCAAACAAAACTCCTAAACTTTCACAACTAGCCTAATATCTTTCAAAACAAAGCTAAAACTTAAAGAGAGAGCCCTCTCTGGATACAGATTGGCTAGATTCTGTATCTAAAAGATTGGTTTGTGGTTACCTCTGACCCCTTTCCCCTTCTTACAACTTCTAGGAAAATCTGAGTGATAACACCCCATACATGGAATTATTAGCTTTTACTTTCTTCATATCTTCCACAATATTATCCTCTATATCATTATTAGAAACAATAAGAGTTTTTTGATGTAGAAGGAGAATTGGAAGAGGATGGAATGGATTCAGTAGATCTGGGAGGAAATTTCTTCATTGTGTTTTTATCCTTATTGGCAAGAGTAATTGGTCTATGTTTTACACTTGAAGAAGGTGAATCAATGGGTTTTTTAATTCTAGTCTCTACAGGTAAGGCTTCTTCTTCTTCCTCATTTTCGGATGTAGTGAGGATGAAATCCCATAATCCATGTGCTTCGACTAGCTTTTCTTCTTCCTAGAATTCATCGGTAGATAATGTTGTTTCTTCCTCTTCCTTCTCTTGATCAGATTCAACACTTGATATGACATTAGGAGGTTTAGGGTTTGTTGTTTGGGATCTCCTAAAAAAAGAGAAAGGATTTTTAGAAGGCTCAGCTACCTACTTTTTGATATCTACCATGTCATTTGACATAGATTTAAGAAATCTTTGTAATCCTTCAAGATCAAAAGGATCTTTAGGAGTTTTCTTCTTTGGTTCCTCTTTGAAAGTCACTTTCTTAGATTTCCTCTCTTTTTGAGCAATTTTCCTTTCTAAGACAAGAATCCTTTTTTCTACAACTATTGACTCTTTCATATTATCAACTAAAGTGAATCTATTAGCCTTGTCTACAAAAATTGTGATATTAGAAGGAAGAACATAAATATACCACTCAATTTGAACATTAACACCAGGTTTGTAGGTATCTAGAATTTTATTTAACAATTTATTAAACCTAGAATTGAATCTTTGATTTTCTCATTGGGTTGGCTTTAAGATTGGATAGATCATTGATTAGAGTAGTAGTTGTGATATCATCTCCAAACTTAGTAAAAAATTGTTCTTCAAAAATATCCCAAGTAGTGATAGATGATGATGGTAATGAGAAGTACCACGAACCCGCATATCCTTCAAGGGTATATGGAAATAATCTCACTAGACAGTGTTCTTATACTACTCCATTAAGATTAATGGTGATCATAAAATTATGGAGATGTATTTTAACATGAAATCTATCATTAGGATTGAACTTTGGTGACCATCTTTTAGGATGCTTAGGTATGTGAAAATTTCTGAATCTACACATCAGAAATCCTACTGCAATCAATGGTTTATCATCTCCTACTCGTTGTTTACATTTAACAGGTTATTTAATTACTTAAACAATGATGAAAACACTATTACAACCTACACATACATACATATCATGAACTGAAATAAACTGAGACAATCACATAAGGGACATCGTTATTTTTGGAAAATCGTCCCTTGAAAAGCCCAATTCGGGAAAATCGGTGCAACATATAGAGGGTTTGTGTTATTAATAAAATTTCTAAATATAACTAGGGTTCCAAATCTGGCTCACCCAATAGAGAATAAACCTGGAAGAAGTACCTTTATCCGGAGATAGATATTTTGACAATTCCAACAACTAGATGATCAAACCCCACAGATGACAATTGTTGTTCCCAGTGCTGGGCAGCGATGGCTGCTCCAAGCTCTCCGTTTGAAATGCGTCACCTCCTTTAGGAGCCGTGTCACCCTCCTAGTGAGCCTCCCTTGCTTAGAAGTCGATATGTTGAATTGATATTCTCTCTACCCCACATAAAACCCCAACGCTACCTCTAAGTGACTATGTCAACCCCTCTAGCTCTTGCGTCACCCTCGTTGGAGCTGTGTCTCCTCTCCTGTTGTTGCTCTACCTCTTTGCTATGTATTCTTAGCCTTGGATTGAAGTTCCTCTATTGAAATTCCCCTCTCTCTCTGCAACTCAAATCACTTAGCTCGACTTTCTCAGCAAACCACGCCCCAAAAAAATCAAACTCTTTGATCTCTTGGTGTATCTCCAACTAACCCTCAAGTCTTCTATTATACCTTTCATGTTGATGAATCAAAAACCGTGATCTAATCTCTAATCAATGTCTAAGATTAAAATAGGCTTGATCCTCGTCACTTAGAAGTTTCTCACCCATATTCTTATTAATACCCATTAATATTTTTATTTTCCTACGTTTAGACTTAGGAACTCATTAAAAATATGAATTATTTTAATAACTCCTCATCCACGTGGAATTTCTCCAAGCAATTTCTGGGTCTTGGAGATCTCATGTGTTCTAGCCCCTCCACAAAATTTAGGAGCTAAAGCACATCTGATGCTACCCAAAATCAACACTCCCTCTTAGCGAGGAACGTGCTCCAGCAATACTTCCCCATAGAATCATTACACTAATCTACTGCATCAGTCCTTTGTGTTGTTGATGCTTTCCCTGTTTCCCTTCATCAACTACACCACTACTTCATGTACTACTTCCCATAACTCTTCCACAGTCACTGCTACATTTGTACTGCAACTCCCTCTCAAAATGCTGCATCATGTTGCCCATAGCATTGCCACTGCTAACTGCTGTACTGCAACTCAGTTACTGAGAATTAAGCAACTGAAACTTCACCCAAAAATTGACATGATGGTCAGTCTAGATGCCCCGCAATGTTGAAGCTACCTCTGCTGCTAATATGTGATGACCCTCTGCTGCTACTGCACTGCTGTAAACTTCTTTATGCCTCTCACACTGCCACAACATCCATTGTGATGCCTCAGAATTTGGAACTCTAGCTCTGCCACTATAGCTCTATCACACCTCGCTCCAATTGACACCCATCATTTTGCTACTATCATTAAGGGATCCTATAACCATATGTGATCCAAGAGTTTGGGCACCTCAAGGATCTTGCTTTCCATGTAATTCTTCTGACTACATCTCGATGTCACCCCACCTTTTCTCCAGAGGTGCATGAGCACTTATGGCACA
Organism: Pinus taeda; assembly: GCA_000404065.3. Classification (NCBI taxonomy): domain Eukaryota; kingdom Viridiplantae; phylum Streptophyta; class Pinopsida; order Pinales; family Pinaceae; genus Pinus; species Pinus taeda. The sequence goes on along the minus strand of APFE030253289.1, from coordinate 14,893 downwards.
ATGTCCGCTTTTGCTGGAGCAGTCTTCGATTCAGAAGCTTCCCCCTTCCTCTTCTTCCTGGGGCACTGAGTGGCATAATGTCCTAGCTCCCCACAATTGAAGCATATGACCTTGGTGATGTCCTTCTTCTTTCTCTTCTGTTGCACTTTTTGTCTTGCTGATGCGAGAGTTGCATCCTCCTCCTCCTCCTCCTTCTTGACTTGGGCTCCCTTGCCGCTACTCCCTATCTTGGTCATCCTCCTGAGCTCTTCTTGTCGAAGATCTACCCACATCTCCTCCCAACTGGGGAGAGGCGCTCTGCCCAAGATACTTTAGACAAAAGTTTCCCAGTCCTCAATGATTGCATTTAAGGCAGTCCTGACCATGAACTCAAGATATAGAGTAGACCCCATAGAATTCAACTGGTCGCGAATCCCTTGCAACCTCATAAGGAAGGGATCAATCTCCTCTCCTTTCTGCATCTAGTATTGTCTTAGCTGATTTTCTAATAGTGTCTTTCGTTGGAAGGAAGATCCCTGATACAAGGTGGTCAGCACCTCCCACAGCTCCCTTGTTGTTTTCTTCTTAGAAATGTGTGGTCCTACATGATCTTTGACCTTGTCTAGGATCATCCACTTGGCCTTAGCTTGTTTCTTCTCGTATTTCTTCAAAGGATCACCATTGATCGAGTCAACAACTACCTTCAAGGCATAGTCCTTGATGCAATGTTTGTCTATGATTCCCAGGATCCTAGCCTTCCAGATGACAAAATTGGATGCTCCATCCAATCTGTCCTGATCCCTCAACCCATTCATTGCCATCTCTGCTAGAAAATAGGATTGGTTCTCTTCTCCCACTCCTGATGTCAATCTAGCAAGACTTGGATCTCGATTTCTTTGGCGCTAGAAATCCTCTAAGGAACAAGCTCTTCTAGACTCCCTCTGAGTCTTGATTTCCTTCACAGAAATCCTCTCGTAAACTGTTAAATCACTTCCTCTCTAATCCTCCTTTGCTTTTGCAACCTAGATCTAGATTTATTTGGCTATAAATCTGTCAAGGCAGTGACTCTCTCTACCTCAGCTCTATCTCCATAGACATTGTTCTTAACCAACAGAAAAAACATCCCACCATCTTCTCAAATCGAATCTTCTCTGCTTTCTCAGCCCTGGCAACTGACTGATTCAAACTTCACAGGCTCTACGCTGGCCTAGAGGGCTCACACAGTCACTATGTGGACTTCTCTCTGGCTCTATGTCACCCTCTGCGGGCTCAAAATGTTGACGCAGGCACTGCATGAGCCTTTGTGTCACTCCTGCAGCTGCTTCTCTGCCTCTGAAATAATGTTGTCACTCTGAACAACTGCTTCTCTGCAAAAAATTCTTTGGATCACTCTGTTGGTGTCTTCAATCTCCTATGATCGGCAATGCTCTAATACCATGTGAGAATTTTTGAATATACACATAAAAAATCCTAGTACAATCACTAGTTTATCATCTCCTACTTGTTATTTACATTTAACAAGTTATTTAATTACTTAAACAACAATGAAAACACTATTTCAACCTACACATACATACAGATCATGAACTAAAAAAAACTAAGACAATCACACAAGGGACACCATTATTTTTGGACAATTTTCCCTGGAAAAACCCAATTCGGCAAAACCAGTGTAGCATATAGAGGGTTTGTATTATTAAGCAGATTTCTGAATACAACTAGGATGCCAAATCTAGCTCACCCAACAAAGAATAAACCTGGCAGAAGTACCTCTATCAGGAGACAAATATTCTGAAAATTTTAGCAACTAGATTACGAAACCCCACAGATGACAACTATTGTTCCCAGTGCTGGGCAATGATGGTTGCTCCAAGGTTTGTGTTGGAACTGTGTATTCTCCTCTAGGAATTGTGTCACCCTCCCAGTGAGCCTACCTTGCTTAGAAGTCGATATGCTGAACTGTTGCTCTCTTTGCCCCACAGAAAACCCCAGCATTGCCTCTAAGGGACTGCATCAACCCCTCTAGCTTCCATGTCACCCTCTCTAGAGTTGCGTTGTCTCTCTTGTTGCTTCTCTACCTCTCTGTTATGTATTCTTGGCCTTGGACTAAAGCCCCTCTGCCGAATTGCCCTCTCTCTACAACTCAGATCACTTGTCTCGAATTTCTCAGCAAACCATGCCCCAGAAAAATTGAACTCTTTGATCTCTTGGTGTATCTCCAACTGACCCTCAAGCCTTCTCTTATACTTTTCCTATTGATGAATGAATCACTGTGATCTAATCTCTAATGAACATCTAAGATTAAAACATCAGCTTGATCCTCGTCACTTAGAAGTTTCTCACTCATATTCTTATTAATACCAATTAATATTTTTATTTTCGTAAGTTTAGACTTAGGAACTCATTAAAAATATTAATTATTTTAATAACTCCTCATCTGGGTGGAATTTCTCCAAACGATTTCTGGGTCTTAGAGATCTCATGTGTTCTAGCCCCTCCACAAAATTTTGGAGCTAAAGCACATTTGATGCTACCCAAAATCAACAAGGTAGAGGATGGATAGGTGTTGCCATCTGGACAACTCCAAGACTAGTCCATGGTCTAGCTGTTGGTGGGTTTTGTTGCCTACCCGCCATTATGGGAATTTGAATAGAAGAAGTTGTAGTAGTAGAAGAGGCTTACTGTATGGAATAAGTAGCCCCTGCACTAGTACTGCTTGAACTATCACCTGTTGGTTGGGAATGGGTGATAGGGATGAATGGATCAGTTGGATGAGAGGGAGCTAATGAGGCGGAATGAAATAAAGGTGTTTTTGGTGCAGATGAAGATAATTCTTAATAATGGATGATTTGACTTTAGAATTTTGGGTCCTTATTCAGTGGGAAGGTAAGGGAAACTCGAATGGAGTTATCCCGAATTTCTCACTTTGAGGATGAGTCAAAATACGCGAAGTGGGAAAAGATGAGGATACATTACCTTCATATAACTCAAAATGTTGATTCTTTTCTTGGGAAATAGAGATTCCCTCTAATTTTTCAATTAAAGTCTAAACTTTAGGTAACTCCTATAAAGGAGGTTGATCGGTTATCTTAGGGAGAGTACTAGGAGATTTGGTTACAACTTGCAGTCTAAGGATTGGAGATTTTGAGTGAGATTTGGAAGATGGGGTAGATTTTGAGCACTATTGACTCTTCAAATGACCTTTTGATTTTGGATTAGACTTTATTTCCATTCATAGTTAGGGGCCCTCCTTCTAGCACCAAAAATGATGAAGACTGGAAGTTATCTGCCTCAACATCAGGGAACACCACCCAGTCAAGAGCTTAAAGCAACTTCGTTTCCACTGAAATTAGCGGGTCCTACTGTGTATAAAGGGACCAATTTCCCATTTTAAGGAGATTTAACATAGTAACATAATGAAAACTGATGAAATGATTTTATAGCTAATGGTAATATTACTAAATAAACTTACTCTACTTATTTCCTGGGATAGTATATCTTTGAATGTGATTCAAAGAAAGATTTCACAAAGTAAATAACAATATAGATCATTCAATACTTTAATGAAAAGATAGCATATATGATAAACTAAATTAATTAAATAGTTAATTAATTTAGTTAGTTAAAACTCAATCACATAAAAAGATCTTGTTCTCTCATAGATAATCACAAATCATTCAACCTTGCACATCAATAGTGATAATGTATGATTGTTTTCAAAGCATTTATATCATGAAATAACGCATAATAGATTCACTATCTAATTCAATAATACATAACGATATCACAAAGATAATAATACCAGGTGCATTAGTGCTATGCTTATGAGAAAGGTAGCTTTCGAGCTTAGCTTCTTAATTAGATAACTTTGGATCAAAAAATAGTGCAAGTTCAAAGTCGTCTTCTCAAAATTCTAGATCCATTTCTAAATGCATGAAAGGAGTTTAAATAACCTATTAATATTAAAAAAATAGTAAACTTAAAATAAAATTCTTCAAAAAATATTGAACAAACTAAGCTAAGATAAAGGACAACTAAATTAGTGATCTGTTGCAACAAGAACTCATGACTATGCTCCAGATTGATTCTTCATTTGTTCTTTGAGATTGTATATGTCCATGAACAACTTCAGCTAGGGGGGATGTACTGGTTGCATGCACATTTGTCCCATAAACATTGAATTATTAAGTGCTGGAAGAAACTGTATTGTTGCATTTGGGAGACATCTCAACACGAGCCACTGACTATGAGGCTTCACTAAAAAATTCCAATAACTTTCAATGTTCGCTTGTGATAAAATCTGAATGTCTTGAACCTTCTTTTTAGATGTTTTCTGCCAATATTTCTTCAAAGCTTTGACATCTGGCAAGGTTTCCTTTGGGAATTCCTAAATTAGATTGGCTTGAAATAAGGTATCTGTAATGTATTTGGTGAAATTTGAGACAATATTTTTGGCTCTGATAATAGCCATTTCTGCTCATTTCATTTTGATGTCCCAATCACCAAACACAATATCCTTTTGTGTTTCTTCAATCGGAGAAATATCAGATGATCTTCCTTAAGCACTGTCTTGCCAATCTATATACTCGTAAATTTTCTCACCGATATCTTCATAAAATGTCCTCAAATCAGACAATTGATTTACTATAGAATTGTTGGTCTTTGACACGTCATGAATTAAAGCTAATTTGTGACAGAAGATAGCCTATTGCTTTCTTAGGAGTATGCCCAGTTCTAATGCTTTCTTGTGGACTTCATTTATATCTGGATTTTCCCTCAGCTAGTTTATCCTTTGTTGCAACTGCAATATCTGTTCATCCTTGTCCTTCACCTCAGAGTCAAATTGTAGCTTTAAATCATTAAATCTTTTCTGCAACTCAGTAAGATTTGCTTGCCATTGTTTCTCAATCGCTTTCTTTTCAATCTGGAATGTTTGATCCAATTGGATAATCCTTTTATCCTTTTCTTTCATTAGCAATTGTATTCTTGCATCTTTATCAATGGTAGCACTAGCGTAAGCTCCTACAAACTGATATAATCTATTCAATTCCTCATCAGGGGCTGTTTGAGTTCCTTTCCAAAGAACTTGAAAATGAGTCTCATTTGTAATTAGCGCTTGCAATTTTTCTATCTTTATTTTCTTCCTTGAACTTCTCATTAGTGCTTTATTCTTTGGACTGTAAAATACGTCCAAAGGCAGGATTTCTTCAATCTTGAGGACTATCTCGGCAGTAGGAAATGCAAGAATTATCTCCATATCATCAGCAATAGTTGATTGATTGACAATCTCAACATTAACATTATTCTCGGGAGTTTTAGGAATAATATTCCCTTGAGAAGCCTCAATAGTCAATGAGGTCGTCCCTAAAGTTTCTAGAACATGTTATGTCTCTTTGTTGACCGTAACTTTCTTTTCCAGTATATCGGTCGAGATACTTGTAACCTGAGTTTCTTTTGTTGTTAAAACATGGTTTAACTCCTCCCATACTTCATCCAATTTGATATCCTCTTTAATTTCGTTTGTTTTTTCAACATCTATAGTAGTTGTTTCATAGACTTGGGAAATAATTGGAGCTTTTGAGGAGGAAGTTGATGCATCTGAAGTTTCTGAGTTCTGTTGAAATTTATTTAACAGGGATTCTGTCAAATGGGATATTCTTCACTGATGATATTGATTGAATCTAATCAATTCGTCAAGACTTAGACAGTCTGCTGCTAATTTCTCTACCATATAATACTCCGAAACCATTTCAAGCAAATCATTAAACTTGTCACGCTCACTTGAAAACAGTTTTAGTTTAGCCTTTGTTTTAACATCTTGTGCTACCCCATGAGGGTCATAAGGCTTGTTTAATATAGTTGGAAAACTAAAGGCTATTAATTGTTCAATTTCAGTTAAGGAATGCTTGAAATTCTCTAAGGCATAGGTACCATAGGAAATGGGAAAACATGGACAAGAAAATTTATTGGCATCTTTAAGTACCTTAGTTAAGCCCTTACCAACTGTTTGATAAGCGACTTCCTTGGCTAACAACTTATCTGGGACAAAAAGGGGCAAAACATGAGGACGGGAAAGGCTACCAAAAACCCGAATGTAAGTAAATGACTCTTCCCAGGCTTTAGGTCTTTATTGGCTTTTGCAGTAAGTTTAGGGGCTTTTCTGCCAAAGACTTCTTGGTGGATAGGGAGGATGACCTAATGAAAGATTTTGTAGAAGTAAGCATGGTCTTCGGTTTCCCAAAGGATATCAAGATAAACAGATATAGGACTAGGAAATTGGTTTGTCCATTTCCATCCAAGAGATGGAAAATCATAAGAAAAACAAATTGCGTCCATGACATAAGCGCTCATAAAGAAAGGAGGAGTTTTTCTTTCAAGAACATTGCACTTTTGTATGTATTTGCGGATTTGGGTGGTCAAATTGTTGGATAATATAGTCACCCAATCTATGATATAAACATCAACAAGGGTTTTTATCAATGACACCCATTCTTCAGATAATTTTCCGTATTTGGATAACCATAGAGGCAAAATAACATAGTAGAAATATGAGAGAAAGGGCCAACAATAGAGGCTAATGAATACATACCCCTGTCCTCTCGCTTGTCCCTTCTCCATTCTCTTATAAGGTCTACAAGGTTTGAATTCTCTTGCATGAATTTCTGGACGAATTGTGTATCATACCTCTTCTATGGTTGAGGTAGATGATAGATTTTCCTTAAATCCTCAGCTTTAAAAGACACAATAATTGTCTTCTTCAGAGTTATAAACATTCTGTTAATAATATCCAACTGGTTGTCAACCCATCTCACGATATATGTATATGGTAGAATTTTAGGGCAGGGAGGAATTCTATGAAGAAATGAATTGGCCACATAATTCCATGTGGCATCGTTACTTGGAGGAGAATCATCAGCAGTAGCAGTGTATTTCACAGTTATTCTTGTATTTTCATCATCAAATAGTTTGTATATCACCTCCTAGGAGGCAGAATCTTCTTCTAAAGTGCATGTAGTATCTGTATACAATGGAGACATATCGGGCACTTCTTCAATTGGAAAGATTGGTTCTTTCTGTATTACGGACTTCCTCCTTTCCTTGATTATTCTTGACATGTCCTTTAACTGCTCTCTATTAGAATTTACCTGTAAAGAAACAAACCAAGATAAGTAGCAAGAGCTTCGAAGGATGCAAATAGCCATATCATTTCAATGTGAGTTTTATGGAAATCCTTTCACATTAACTAAAAATTATTACAAATCATTAAAAAAAAACCTCGAAATTAGAACTACGCAGAGTGGTCATTTAATTTCCAAATGTTTTTTCACATGATACTGACACTTTTCATTATATCGGAAAATATTTTATCAACGTGTTGTATTGGGTGACATTACATAGCTTAGTGATCTGCAATTTTTGAAAAGTATATAGGTGTGGGATCTGTATTAGCGAAATACTGATGTTTAATAGAATGCAATATCGACATCTGTCAATTGACAAAATGCGATATCAGCTTGGAATTTTTCATTTCAGCTTTTTGGCATTTTGCATCTCGCAATTTCGCATTTCGGCTTATCGCAATTTCGCATTTCGGCTTATCGGCTTTTCGTTTTTTTAGCTTTTTGATTATTCTTTGAAATCGCCGACACCATGTGTACCTTTTAGTAAGACAAAATCTTTTATGGCTTTTTCATTTATTTGTTATGATTTCGAGATTCATTTAGACTTGTAATTTATCTCCTATAATTACAAAAGGATTCCTAAAAGGTTTTATGACCTTATTCATAAACTTTCTTGTTTTGTTCAAAAATCAAGGAGCAAAAATAAAACTTATCCTATTTTATTTAAACAAAGAAGGATTCTATCCTATATTTTTTAAAGGGTCCCCATTATTATTTCTCCTAAGTCTCAAGATAATGGAGGTTGTTGAGTACCACAACAAAACCAAATAGAAACCAAGGGCGGCACCAAACAACTATGCATCCCATAAAAGACAAGACCTTATACATTGCACATGCTCCAAGAAAGATATGTCAATTAAGTTGTAAGGAGAGAAGCTCCAAAATTTCAACCATGAATACAAATGAGGGATGGTTTCTCTTTAATAGTCTAGCTCAATTTTATTTACAATAAAATAATAATCTCTCATGTGAAAAACTTAATATGGCCTAGGGAGGAGTAAATAAATATGTTCTCCAACTAATCATTCAATGATACATAAACTAATGACCACATGTGCAAGTTTCCAACAAACATATGCCGAAGAGAGTGGGATGCCCCCATCAAAGAAGGAATCATATGAGTCAAAGGTGCAATGCATAGCTTCCAAATGCCTCTAAATGGATATATCTGCAAACAGCTTCTCAAACTAGGCATTGAAAACCTCCTAGACCTCCTCCAAGGAGGATATGTAGCTCTTGGGAGGTGAAACTTCCCAATAAGCAACAAATAAAATCTCCCAAGAATGTATGATCTCCAATTGATGCACAAAAATATGGGCCATGTGGCCTCAAGAGATAGGGAATTATCAACCATGGGTATACAACCATAACAATCTCACTAGATTAGCAAAATCCCCAAAGAAAAAAGGTGTGGCATTCCTTAAACAAGTGATCAAAATGTGTTGATAATTTATCTGCGGCATATTTTGAAAGCACCATAATTGTGTTGTTTTTTGCTAGAATTTATGTTATGACTACATTTCAAGAATCTTGAAACTTTGCATCTTATTGATCTAGTAGAAATCTTAGCATTATGTCAAAAGATAATTTCTCTTGAAGGGGGTTTCCCTCAAAATATATAATGTATCCTGGATCTAGGTTTTTCAACTGATTGAATCTTCTTGAATTTTGAACCTCTTCGATTATGAATATCTTCAACTATTAAAGTAGACAACTCTTTTTCATGTTGGATATCTCCTCATGATAGGGCATAAACAAACCCATGAAGAACTTCTTCAAGGCACTCGAGGCATCTCTCAAGGTGAGGTGTCCCATCAACAAGCATGATAAAATTTTCAAAGTAACCTCCAAAGTGGACAACATCCTCAAATAAAGTAAGCATATCCATGATACAATGCCTTAACATGTAGTTAAATATCGTAGTTTTGATTTTCAAATTAATATGTATGATGGCATATGATGAAAGGTTAGAGAGCTTAACAATGTAATACTTTTCAAATATTAATACATCTAAAGCTATATAAAAACAAGAACAAGAGTCACGTGGGGCTAAAATTCCATGAGATAAGCTAAACCAAAAATATGATATTGTTGTAGCAGCTACAACCACCCTCCTAAATTTTTCCTTCCCTTTGTTTTGGAGCCTCCCTACCAAAATTCTAGTAGTTTGCCTTGCAATACCCACGTACTTGTGTTTTTAGTTGAGTTTACCTTTGGCTTAACAGTTTGTGTTTGCTAATTTGTCTTATTTTATGACCACAAGTTGACCTCTCATGACTTGGTTTGCCTCTGATTCTTGTGTTGTCTTGGAAAACTACACAATCATAAAGGGAAACTAGCATTTATCTAAGGAATTGCATAAAACAGCTCGATAATCAGCCTTGATCTCCAGAAATGAGTAGAGAAGTCCAACAGATAGCCTTGCTCATAGAAATTGTGTATAACATCATGACACTAGGCTTCGGCTCAGGAATTGCGTAGAACCAGCTGACAGCTTGTCTTCAACTGTGAAATTGTGTAGAGCTTGAGAGGCAGTTGGAGCCACTCATCCTAGGAATTGCGCAGAAGCATTCCTCATGTTGTTGTATGATGCATGTGTCGCCAAGTTAACTAGTTCCCTCTAGAACTGCACAATCTTCGCATGTATGCATGGCAGTCTTTCTCGAAAAAGAAAAAAGTAAAAATAAAAAAGCATCCCTAAAAACATAGGGATACATTTTTAGCACTGGGAGTTACATGCAAGTTGATTTTAGAAACTTCCCTCGAAGTGTTGATTTTTCCTAGATTTGTGGCATGCGTGTCATAAACCCTAAATCTACCAAATCTATTTAATGGATGCCCTAACACTTATTCTACACATTTGATCTTGGAGATATGGAATTCCTAAGGCATCTAGGAACCTTCGGTACAGTCAACACACCTTTTCCAGGTAAGTTTTTCTTGTCAAGTATTTTTCTGATTTTTCTGTTGTTTTTATTTCCTTGGCTTGTGTGAGTGTTGTTTTGCATGTTTTATTGAACAATGTTGGGTCCCTATAATACTAGTGATTACCCAATTACTATTGTAGTTGTACCCCTTATTAATATTTTTGTGCCCCTATTGCCCCCATATTGTTATTACTGTGTCCCACAAAATCCCTCTGTTGTTATTTTTGTGGCTTTATATTATTATTGTTAGGTCCACTGGGTTATATTGTGACTCCTTAGACTCCTATATATAGAAAGGAGGTTTTGTCATTTGAATCATTCAAGAATTGTTCATTTATGTAATGTAAAGGAGGTTTCCCCCTCGAAGAGGCTGAATTCTAAGGCGTTGATCTATCTTTTCTATCTTTTTCTTGAGCTGGTTTCATAACATTTGGTATCAGAGCTTTGGATTCTAGGGTTTTGCTGCTCCAAACAGGTCATCGTGGCATTTTTGCTATAAATTTTTTTCTGCAACGTTTCAGAAGCTAAAAAAAACCCATTTGAGAAGAAATCGCGCTGAATCTCGGGTCCGAATTTCAGAGCTGTTCGTGCTATATTTGCAGAGATATGATCTAAGGAAGTCGGTCTTCTTGTAGACTCCTGAATTTCATTCCAAACAGCTTATCGTGGCATTTTCGCTATAACTTTTTTTCTGCGATGTTTCAAAAGATACAAAAAAAACCCATTTGAGAAGACATCGCGCTGAATCTTAGTTCTGAATTTCAGAGTCTTTTGCACTATATTTGCGGAGATATGATCTGAGGAAGTTGGTCTTTTTGCAGACTCCTGAATTACATTCCAAACAGGTGACCTGGGGAAATCATCACAATTATTCCTCTGAGAATTGGATTGAAATTTCGTAAGAAGGTGTAGAAATAGGACAGAATTTTGTCTCTTTTATATATTTTTTAGAGCCAAAGGATGAAACAGTGACTCGTGGCACGTTGTACCAGTTCGCTCTACTGAACTAGTCTATAATTAGGTCACTGTGGGAGATTTTGCATAACTCTTCCTTGGTGAATCCAATTTGGATCAGATTGGTGGCATTGGAAAGAGGACACAGAGAGCTACCACAGGTTGTAATTTCAGAACTGGATGATTTGAAAGTACATAGATACATCAGAGGCAATATCAAGCTCCTACAAAGTGAAACAAAAGGTGTGTAGATTCTTTTAAATTTTTGCTTAAGATTGGTTTGAAAATTTATTTTGAAGGAATTCAAAGGGCTAGTAGAGCATTATTATCGGTTGATGCCCCGAGGAAAGAAAATGAAAACACCTAGTAAGGAAACTGAAAGCTCTAGCATGACTCATGAAGAAGAGGAAGAAATGCAACATGATATATCAAAATTACAA